>JABUQX010065905.1:12500-20000 GCA_015478945.1 Trachelipus rathkii | reverse complement strand
CTGACATTGATTTACCCAGTACTGCAGTCAGTGAATCTGAGTGTGAGCAACTTATTGAAAATGTTTGTGAAAAACCAGTTGCTGAGAAGGTGAGAGGCATAAGTTTCTATGTTGTAGATGTAGTTGCAAATTTTTGAATAAAAATCAAACATTATGTCACATTAGAAAAAATTACTTTGATAAATCACTTTGATAAAATAACAATATTGTTTATTGAAGAAATAATCTTAAAAAATGGAAAAGTGGCTTTTGTATGCAAAAAAGATAATAGTAACTATAATAAAATAATTATGACTTATGAGTGCAGTATTCTTTGCGATCTTATATGCAAATCATATTCCCAACTTGAAATTCCTGATACCCTTTTATCATATGATATAGGGAAAAAGTTACATATTATAATTCGCTCATCAAGGTATCCAGAGATAACTTAATATTTCTTACATTCATTGGTAAATAATATATTATATTATTAAGGTTTCATCCTTTGCTTCTAACTTGCAGTCAAGTGTACATGATTATTGCGATAAAACTTCTACACCCACTACCAAACACACTGTAAAGGAACTTCTATTTTCGAGACTTAAACTGCCTGCTTTCAGTTCACAAGTTATGCCCTATGGGAATGATGTTGGAGAAACAGAACGAAAGACCATATTCAATCTTGTGAATGAAATAATATATTATTTAGAGTAAGTAAATTTATTACTTTTTAAAAAGGTCACTCTGAAATATGTAAAGTAACAAGACACCTTGCATGAAGCAAATATTATAATTTACTTAATCGCCAAAATTTTAATCTATGCTATTTAAAATATATTTAAGAAAAAAATTACCTGAATTTAATTAAATATGTATTAGTTTTCTATTTTTTTTAATAAAAAAATAGCCACCATAATAATCAAGGTTTTAAATTTTTTCAGTAAGGAAAGTTTGTTGATGTCATCAAATTCAAACGAACAGGGCATTGGGTATTCTCAACTTCAAATAAACTCCTAGAAACATACCCTAAGATGCTGAGAGAGCCTCTTAATGTTTTGAGAAAACATAAATCAAAAGGTCCCCTGGTATGAGCAAAGAAATTCAAAATATAAACTTAACACTCGTTTGAAATTTTATTATATATTTGAAGTATAGCCACGTATTACTAATTTTAAAGTTAAACTGTTTTTTTTTTAAGCGTTCTCACAAGGCAATCTCAGACAGAAGCACGTTAACATAAGAGCGTGTCGTTAATTGTTAATAAATATAATGCATAATAACAACTATTATCTAATGTGAGTAAGGTACGATTCATAATTGGTAATACTCTACCAGGTGGGATTAACCTCTAGTCAACTAGGAGATATATGTCCTCTCTCCTAATATTATGTATACTAGAGAGAGTTACACTTGTATACATGCCTTAAGTAGGTCAATATCTTCGCCAACTATTAATCTTTAACAAACAATAATATTATATTCATTAAACTCATGTATTATGGTGTTTAGGTATAGTGTAAGATTATTAAGTTATTTATTATATTATATTACCAGTACTATCCAAATATATCAACACGACATACCTAGACAGTAATCTCAATCACTTAAATGGGTTAACAGACGCCTTTACGCTACCCCTAGACTGGATACTAGAACGGTTAAAGTCGCGTCGGACATCGAGCACTACGGACCACAACGCACACCCGTCGTCTACGCTCTACGCAATTAGTACTGACACAGTCGTGAAAAGATTATAGCCTAGCTCTTGACTTAGGTTGCCTCCCTCTAGTTATAAGCCTGTGTTAGTAGGAGAGAGCTCGTCGGCGACTCAGAAAAATCGCGCGGGCCTAGAGCTCATCCGCGGGACTCCGCGGTGACGGACCCTCACTAGTGGGATATGTAAGTGTGAGTTTAGGTTCGTTCTCCCTGACCCGGTGGGCCAAAACTATGCAGCGTCTACCAGAACTGCGCTCCATTCGCACGCTTCAATTATGTGTCACTACTGGTATTCTTCGCCTATTGACCATAACTAATCGCATCTCATACGTCTCTCATAGTGCATGACAACAGGTGTAATTGACGTTCAAGTCCACTTTTATTTGGTTCTTCTAAGTCTTCTCGGGTTCTGGTATTATCCTAACGGCTACCACTGACCCACAATATTCTCAAACATCATGACATTACATCCAAGAATCGCAAAACTGTTCAATTTCCTTGATCAATGCTCTCTCAAATTGACCAACAACCATACTTCAATCGTAACATATTCATTTATTCCTTCTCTCTCTACTCTTTTATAATTACAACAATCATGATACTCTCTCTAACACTCACGTTCTTTCTTTCAATTTTCATCATCATTTCTTACAACACTAGAGCACCTGCCCACTAAGTATATGCTGCCATATCTGTAAGCACTTTGAACTTTTGCTCGCATCATAATATTTTTATTACAGCAAATACTCCACTAGTTCCACAACTACTAATGCATAACACAAGGTTAAACAAGTCCACTCACTCGTAAAGACCCAATCTATACTCAGCACTCTAAGACATAGTCCCTTAATACGTCACGCAACGAATACATAATTAGCACACAGTCACCTATACTCCCGTTATACCAATACTTACAACTTCTCTTATCTCCCGTCTTCTATCATCCCAAAAAAATACAAAACCCCAGGTATAATACTCTAAAATATTTCAAACTACAGAACCCAATTCGTCCATCAGATTGCTCTACCTCATATGCAACAAGAAATATCACACCGGAAGACATGTCTCTGCAACATGACAAATTCCAATAACCTTACTGTATCTACAGCTTTAACTAATTCAACCCTTTCTTTACACACCCTGTCCAAAATCTCACATTCTTACGCAATCTCTCTCAAACTCTCTTCCAGATCGCCCACAAAAATAAGATCAATTCGCATATGATAAGATAAGTATGTTGAGTAGCATCTAAACTATATCTTCAGCTTCCACATCTCACAAACCACTCCTTCTCCTCGCCCTCTAATTTTTTACATAAACCCCATCCCATATAGCGAATAGAAACTAGCAATAACTCAAAGAAGAAGGCACATACACATAGCCTACCTGCCTCTCTACGGTTTTTTCCTCGTGATATTATTGCCGACTATAACTACTTTCTTACTCTCGACATACCATTTTTATCGAATAATACTAAATAAATAGCAACGCTTTACGTTTTCCTCCAAACATATATATTTCTCGGATATTTCTCACTTGCAATTAGTCACATTATTTTAAAGCACAAAAATCTTACGCAATATGAATACACTAACTACTTCTTAAGACGCCTATATCTATACTAATCCTAATAGTAAACGTCTTTTGTAGGACATTAATCCACTCAACAGATTCTAAGTAATATGCTATATTTTTGACTAATATATCTAACCGATAAAAATTTCTATCTTTAACGAAAAATAGGTAATATCAAATAGTAAAAATTTATGTCAGTAAGATATGCTCCTAGTCATAATGATAATAATATATAATATTTTCTTTATTATTTAATATTACTATGGAATATCATAATTATTTTTATTTTAAATTATACTTTAATAATAGTATATAGTAATTGAATATAGTAATTGTGTCTAAAGTATATATAATTGTGTGTGAATTATTATTCACAATTATTACTTTTTTACTTTCATCTACCATTTATTCCGCTCCACAAAGAAACTTGGGATTCATAAAGAGATAGGTGTGCCGCTCCTGTTGAATCAGTAAAAAGAGAGAAGTATGTGTTAAGCGAATACTATGATCGAAAAATATTGTCCGGCACAAAGAATAGGCCAGCCTTACGACCCCCTCATGTTAAACCATTGGAGCTCTAATATGAACTGCGACGCAGTCTAGTTAAGACTCCTCTCTGAGCTCCTAAAGAAGTTTTTAGCGGTATGGGGACCGACGACGGAAGATGTTCTCCACATCTGCGAATAAAATTCGTCAATGTAAGGGATGCATTCAATCCCTGCCATCCAGAGTGAGCCACATCCATACCCTCACTCTTCAGTTCACAACCACGCCTATTACTTCCTCTTTATGACCTTTTATTCTCGAACCTCTCTGCAACTAACATTCTCTCCCTTCAAGTCACTCGTGATAATTACTGACTAATCTCAATATCACTATTTTCTTTGTGTCCCCAGTACACGGTGTCGGTTCCTCAAAAACATCTACGCCACTATTATTAATACATTCCGCCTAAACCAATATCGATCATATCTATTCATCCTTTCACATGACAATCAATCTCAACATACTTTTCATTTATTTTCTCGTTTACTCCTTTCTTCACACCACACAACTCTATATTACGTTTCATTCTTCATTATTATATCAATTCTTCTAACACCTAGCTACGCCTCCCTAAGATTAGTTATCCATATTTGAACACATTGAATCATTTAGATCTATACTACTTATTCCAATACCGTAATAGTCTGGTTTACCATTGACTTAATTGACAAATGGAAACAACACATACCCCTCGATATGCATAGTACATCACTAGCAACCCTCATACTCTGTGCACCTCATAGGTAACATTCACCATCGCATTTTTGAATGACAAAAGGACTATCTGTTAATACACTATCAACTTTCCTGACTCACAGCCTCTTCGCTTATCCGTTCCCTTCTCATTCCAATTATATACATTAAAATACCAACTAAATAAATTTAAATTACGTAGACACTGTTCCAGCTAGACATACCGATCTAATCTCATATTACTTACTCACATGAGACCTGTACAATTAAGCGCGTGTTATTTAAACATTTATCCACGCCATCTCCGTATAATACTTATCGAAACAAAGGCTTACCGCCAGACCCATACAGCTCAAGAAGAACTATTGTATGCGGTATGACTCTCCCCAACTCTCTTCCCGAAAATATGCGCGCCACAGAAACCAAATTCATCTGCACAATTTTACCTGCACCACTCATCGTAGGGCATCCCTCCAACTCAATCTCCTTCTCCATCATTGTATATACCACCATTTCCTGCATCCCTCATCTCGAATTACACTTCAATAACCTCCAATCCTTTTATATTACAGATATATGTGTAAATAACACATAGGAGACGATTACTAACTGTTGACAAACTCTCTTGTCCTCACTCCTCGACTTAATTATGCTAAACCAATCACTTTTTGACACGTCCATGTTCTTATCTTTACATGCACAGGCCGCACTTTCTACAGTACATTCTATACATACTTTGTTTCTCGATATCCATATTCAGAAACCTACCACCTCAACACCATATATCACTAACATACCTGCCATAGATGGCTATCTCACTATATATATTACCCTAATATAAAACTCGACCTGTATGTATATTTATATAAATATATATATATATATATTATATATATTATATATTATATTATTATATTATTATATTATTATTAATATATATATATTTACATACTGCATACATAAGTACTTATATATATTATTGTCCCAACGTAGTAATTCCAACGTATTTATTGGAGTTATAGGTGACTATAATGGTGACAAACCATGATACACATCCGTAATGTACATAACTATAGTATTAGAACTCTATTAACCATAATACATAAACTAGATAATTAATGTAATCTCTATTCCGTTTTATTTTATTACCACTTTGAGTCTGTTCATCTGGAAACAGTAAGTCATTATATGAACACAGAGTCTACTTCCAAGTCTCATGCGTTTGTACAGGATCGCAGTCCATTAATATCGATAGCAATTCTCCCGAAAGACGTGACAGTCTTAGCGTTAATTTGGGTATAAGATGGGGATGAATTCCCAACGGATAATAATTATCTGTCCAGTAATATTCTGTGCAGACACACTATACACAATAAGTTTATTTACAAGATATTAGATCAGATATAACTCTATCTTAACCCATGGTGAATTATTTAATATATTCATATCTCTAATATCTATTTCGTTCCATCATTTAATAGTATACTAGATAGTTATATTAAATAGAAATGTCAGTGTATAATACATAGATAATAATTCGAATCTACTGTCTGTCTCTTAATATAAATGTAAATACTATATCGATAATTGTAATCAATTAACATGTCAGTAAAAGACTAGATTAAATATGTATCGATATTAAATTTTAATTTTTAAAGATAATGTCAATTTCAGTTGTGAAAAGGCAAAATTAATAATTTATTTAAGTAATTTACTAGTAATAAAATGCGACTGTCAGCAGATCCGGAATCCTTGACCTAGTATCCCAGCTGTGGTTTAAATTGGCCTATCTTTCAAATATAAAGTATTAGTTTTTTAAAAAAGTATATCAGTTGAATATTTAATTGTTTACTGTAAATTATCACTTTTAAATTTTTCTTCTTACAGCTTGTACAGGAAGTAGAGTTGGTTATGGAAATGAAAATTGCTGAAATGTGTGAAAAATTGAAAACCATCTGCAAAAAGGTGAAAAAGGAGATATTGCACAACATCTTGGCCCAGAGTTTTACAATTTATTTATAAAAGAGTATTCATCAATTCATTATATTGAAAGCAGTATATACTATGGACCTTGCTTATGGGTTCAGAGTACTTTTTCTCTTTGAAATTGTATTGCACAAGTTTCCGAGAAACAACTTGTTATTAAAAAATTTTTTGCATTTCTTGAAGGCTCTTGTTATTGCCTTTTGGTGTATTAATATTTTAATAGAAATTTATCTTACCCTCAAGTAATAGGCAGTAATATTTAGGGCTACCCATCTGCAATAACAAAGCGAAAAAATTTGGAATAATGTTTGCTGGTCACTGAATATACTTAAAATACATTTTAAGAACTCTAAGTAAAATAACCTAATACATTGAAATATTAAATATTTATAAATAAAGATATTTATAGTCATAAAGTATGTAAGATTTGTTCACCCATTTACTATATTTCTCGAATAAAATAAATATATCATGTTAAACAGTATAGAAATGGATAATAGTAATGTATATTCACAGGTAATTTTTTTATAAAGGAATAACAAATAGATAAGTTCATATATTAAACTATTATTGCTAGAGTGTCTGCTTATGGTAAACACACTGAGGAAAAAGTGAGTAATTTTAATTAAACTGATTGTGTTGTATTTGATTTTAATTCGTGTTTTTGTGGATTTTCTTGTAATTGTCTTTTATGTGCAAATATAGAATAGTGAGTTGGTATGGTTGCATCTGTAAACTTCGTAGTAACTTGCTTAATTGGAATAGTTTGCTGCCGTTAGATTCTCTCGATGATGAGGAAATAGTTTAACCGGGATCATCTCTCAGTGTTATAATTAAATATATTATATGTCAGTGGTATATATAGAGATATATTAGTGTAATGTATTATTCGGTTATATGGAATTAATTATAATTATTGTTATCATCTTAAATAGATTGGAGTAAGGTGTGGAATGCGGTAACAAGTGTTACTTTGGGAATAAAAAAGTATATGATATACTA
>JABUQX010065904.1:0-28158 GCA_015478945.1 Trachelipus rathkii | reverse complement strand
AAAAAAATCAAAAAAAAATTTTTTGGCCCATTTTTTAGAAACAATTTCTTACGGCTGGATTCCACGGAATTGTTATTAAGTTTTCTTGTACCCTATCGTAGTTTTCGAGGAAAAAAAATAAAATAGCCCCAAAAAAATCAAAAAAATTTTTTTGCCCATTTTTTTAGAAACCCATTCTTACGGCCTTGATTCCCACCGAAATGTTAATTAGTTTCTTTTGTAGCTATTCGTAGTTTTTATCCCCGTAGTATTTATTTTAATTTTGTGTTTTAAAAAACATTTTAGTTTTAGTTAACCTCTAAAAATTAATTAACATAGAAAACTGAATTGAAGGGTGACTAAATTAAAAAAAAAATTAAAATAAATGAATCGCGAATGAATAAAACGGTAAAAGCTAAAGTGGTTAAATATAATTTATATATATATATAATATAATAATAATATTAAATATTATATATATATTATATATAATATATAGATATATATATATAATATATATTATGATATATATAATATATATATATAATATTATATTAATATATATAATACTATATAAATATATATATATGATTAATATTCATTGGCCCATATAGGGGGGCTCGGCTCGAAGCCCCCTAAAAAAGGAGTTTTTACCCTTTTAGGCGGGGCCTTCGAAAGCCGATTGGGGGGACGAGGCGGGGGTGATGTTGTTTCATTTTTAACCCCCCCGGAGGGATATGGTCGGGAGGGGAACCCAAACCGCGGACCACCCCCAAAGGGGACGCCAAAGAAGGCGGGGGTCGGAACCAATCCCGGGAGGGGGGGGTTAGTCCCCCCCCGTATAGTCCACCTAGGGAGGCCGAAGAGACCCCGGGGACTCCTGGACAATCGGAGTGGTCTACCGCAGTGGTATTTCCGTTAGTTTTAAAACACCCCCTAACACTTTTTCTGGCGGGGCCCTATTTTTTTGCCGGTTCAAAAAAGTTACTTTTTTTTTTCTGTGCCATGCATTTGCAACAATGTGTATGCCTTACTGTAGGTGCTGTTGTTGTCCTCTAGTAACATGATGTCCCGGGCTTCAGACACTTAAACCCTATATAATCTATTTATATAATAAATATTATATATATAATTATAATATTAATTATATATTATATTATATATATATTATATATATATATATATATACTATATATTATATATTATATATAATATATATTTATTATATCTATATATTATAATATAATATTTATATATATATTTATATATATATATATATATTATTAATATTATAATATCGAATTATATCGATAATCCAATTACTTCCCGATATATGCGATATAGGTTCGATATTATCGGAATATCGAAGCTTCAGGACGAAAAAAAATTGACGAATTTTACCCCAATTTTTCTTACGGGCTGGATTCCACGAATTGTTTTAGTTTTCTTTGTAGCTATTCGTAGTTTCGAGGAAAAAAAAAAATAAAATAGCCCCAAATAATAAAATAAAATTTTTTTTTTGGCCCATTTTTAGAAACAATCTTTTCTTTACTGCTGATTCCATGAATGGTTATTAGTTTTTCTTGGTAAGGCTATCGTAGTTGTCGGAAGAGAAAAAAAATAAAAAAATATCCCCCAAAAATCAAAAATTTTTTTTTTCATTTTTTAAAACAATTTATTCTTTACGCTGATTCCCCCACATTTGTTATATAAGATATTCTGGTATAACTTATCGTAGTTTTTGAAAAAAAAAAAATAAAATAAGCCCCAAAAAACCAAAAAATTTTTTTTTTGCCATTTTTCAGGGAAACCAAATTTTTCTTACCGCTGATTTCCACCCGGAAATGTTTATTAGTTTTTTCTTGTTTACGCTATCGGTAGGTTTTCGAGAAAGAAAAAATTAAAAATATCCAAAAAAAAATTTCAAAATTTTTTTTTTTTCATTTTTCTAGAAACAATTTTCCTTACGCTGGGATTCCACGAATATGATTGTGGAAATAGATGAGACATATTTTTCGAAAAGAAAAAAAAAAAAAAATAGTAAAAAAAATCAGAAAATTTTTTTTTCCAATTTTTAGACAAAATTTTATTAACAAGCAAATTTCCAAATATGTTATTAGTTTTTCTTGTAGCTATCGTAGGTTTTCGAGTTTTTTTTTTTGCACCTTAATTACCTTCGACTTAATAATAGTATTTTAGTTCGTTTGTTCGGGGTCTTGGACCGTTCGTTCGTTTGTTTATTGAACTAATATAAGTCGAAAGGGATCTAAGTGGCAAATTCCGAAAAAAAAAAATTGGAACAGGAAAAAAATTATCGGGGCGGGGAAAATTATTTTCTTTGTGAATTTTAAGATTTTTTTACACTTAGGAACCCTTCGCGCCTTATTAATTAAGTTTTTCCCGAACAGGGGCCGTCAAACTATTGATGACGTCAAATCGGTTTAAAACGATAGGGGTCTTGGCTTGAAGGAAAAATTGGTATTTTGAAAAGCATTTGAAGGCCGGTTTGCCGCGAATTTCCCGTAAGGCGACCCCACTATACTAATAGTTGGGGGGGACGTTTCCCGAAGGGAACCGAAGAAAAAAACGATTCTAACTTGATCGCGCAAACAACCTTTAAGTATAAAACTTATTCACCTTCCAACCCATATAGTGACGTTATCCAACGGGAACTGATATTTAAGTTTCAAAGCGTGCTATGGTTGTGAAAAATCTGAAGGAAATCACAGAAGAAAATAGATTTCCCAAAAATTTTAGTCGAAAATTATTTTTTCGGGAATTTGCCCACTTATGGACCCTTGCGAACTTATTTATTAGTTCAAACCAAACAAACCGAACGGAACGTCAGACGAACAAACGAAACTTTAAAAACATTACTATGTGTAAGTCCGGGAAGGGTATAAGTTAATAAAGGGTCTGGAATGGTCTTAAGTATAAGTCGAAGGTCTAAGTTCTAAGTCGCATCTGCCCCTAGATTAAGTCGAAGGTCTAAGTGTTTAAAGGGTCGAAGTGTCTAAGTGTTAAAAAGGTCCGAAAGGGTCTAAGTTGACTAAGTTCGAAGGGTCAAGTGCTTAAAGTCGGAAGGGTTCTTAAGTGCTTAAGTCGAAGGTCTAAGTGCTAAGTCGAAGGGTTCTAAGTTGCTAAGTTCCGAAGTCTAAGTGGCCTAAGTCGAAGGTCTTAAAGTGCTAAAGTCGAGGGTTAAAGTGCTAAGTGCGCAAGGGTCTAAGTATTAAGTCGGAAAGGTTTTTCTAAGAGGAATATTCTTAGATGTTTTATTGGATTTCTTTTTCTTGTTTGGTTCGTTTTCGTTTGTTTAATATATATTATATTATATATTTATATATAATATATAATATATTATATATATATAATATATATATTATATATATATAATATAATTATATATATATATATATATAATATAATATATATATACTATTATAATGATATATATATATTTAACCAACCCTTATAAAAGGATTAATTCCATTGCGCCGCCCCAAGTTTCATTTAATTTTTTTTTTTAATTTTAGTCACCCTTAAATTCAGTTTTCTATTTTGTTAATTAATTTTAAGAGGTAACTAAACTAAAATGATTTTTTAAAAAAAAATAAAATAAATAATAGGTTCTATACCCACTAAATATATATATATATATATATTATATATATAAGATTTTCACACTTTAGGACCCCTTTGACCATATTTAGTTCCCGTTTGGAAAAACGTTCTCAGCTATATTGTTCGAGTTGAAAGCGGAAGTTTAAATACCCCAACTAAAAAAGTGGCATTTGAAAAGGCGTTTCAAGCCCCGCTTTTTGCGAATCCCCGAGGGCGGACCCCACTATAATTATTAGTTCAAACAACAAACGAACATACGGAAACGGTCCAAGAAAGATATAAGTCGAAGGTCTAAGTGCAAAAAAAAACTCGAAAACTACGGGATAAGCTACAAGAAAACTAAATAAACCCATATTCTTGGGAATCCAGCCCGTAAGGATATTTGCTTCTAAAAAAGGGAAAAAAAAATTTTTTTTTTTGAATTTTTTTTTGGGTTATTTATTTTTTTTTCTCGGAAAAAAAAAACTTACGAAAGCTACAAAAAAAATAATAAAACCTTTTTTTTTAAATGAATCAGCGTAAGAAACTTGTTTTAAAAATGGAAAAAAAAAAAACAATAAGTTTTTCCCTTGTGTAGCTATCGTAGTTTTCCAGAAAATAAAATTAATAACCAAAAAAAAATTCCAAAAACAAATTTTCATATGTTTTCAGAACATCTTTACCTGGATTTCCACGAATGTTATTAGGTTTCTTGTACCTATCGTGAGTGTTTTCGAAGAAAAAAAAATTTAAAAATATTCCAAAAAAAAAAAATGTGCAAAAATTTTTTTTTCATTTTTTTTGAACAATTTCCTTACGTAAATCCCACCCGAATGTATTAGTTTTTCTTGCCTACCTTATCGTAGTTTTGAGAGAAAAAAATAAAAATAGCCCCAAAAAAATCAAAAAAAATTTTTTTGCCCCATTTTTAGAAACAGATTTTCTTACCGCGGATTCCCAACGAAAATGTTAATTAGATTTTTCTTGTAAGCGTATCGGTGAGTTTTCGAGGAAAAAAAAAAATAAATGACCCAAAAAAAAATTTACATAAAATTTTTTTTGCCATTTTTAGGGAACAATTTAATCTTACGGCTGATTCCACGAATTGTTATTATATATATAATATTATATATTTATATATATAATATATATATAATATATATATTATAAAATATATTATAATATATATATATATATTAATATATATATATATAATATATTATATATATTAGATAGTGATATATATATATATATAAATAAAAATATTCCAAAAAAAAATTCAAAAAAATTGTTTTTTTTCATTTTTAAGAACCAATTTTCTTTACGCTGATTCCCACGAATGGGGTATTAGTTTTCTTGTAAGACTAATCCGTTAGTTTTTCGAGAAAACAAATGAAACAATATAAAAAAAAATCAAAAATTTTTTTTTTTCCATTTTGTAAGAAACCAAAATAATTCGTTACGGGCTGAATTCCACGAATGTTTATTAGTTTTCTTGTAGCTATAGTAGTTTTCGAGGTTTTTTGCCACTTTATTAACCTTCGGACTTATAATAGGTATAGTTTTTAGTTTCGTTGTTCGTTCTTGGGGACCCGTTCGTTTCCGTGTGTTTTGTTTGTTGAACTGAATGATAAGGGGTCGAAGTGTCTAAAGTGCAAAATCCGAAAAAAAAAATGAACAGAAAATTATTCGGGGGGAACATATTTTCTTTTGTGTGGAAATTTTTACATTTTTACAACTTAGGACCTTCGCTTATAATTAGTTTCCCGAACAAGGCGTCCCACCCTATATGGGGGGACGTCATAATCGGTTTTAAACGGATAGTCTGAGCTTAACGAAAAATGGTATTTGAAAAAGCATTTGAAGCCGGTTTTTGCGATTCCGAAGGCGGCGGGGGGACCCCACTATTACTATAGTGGACGCTTTCGAAGCGAACCCGAAAAAACGATCTTAACTTGGGATCGCCGCAAACAACCCTTTTAAGGTATAAACTATTCACTTTTCAAAAACCCTCATATAGTGGAACACCCGTATTCAACGGGAACTGAAAATATTTTAAACTCTATTCGTTTAAGAAACGCGGCTTTTCGAAAATGGAAAATAAAATTTCCAAAAAAGATTTTTAGGTCGAAATTATTTTTCGAATTTTGCACTTTAACCTTCGAACTTATATTAAGTTCAAAACAACAAAAAAAAAAACGGAAAAACGAACGTCAACGAACCAAACGAAACTAAACACCATACTATTATAAGGGTCGAAGGTTATAAAGTTATAAGTCGAATGTTCTAAGGTTATAAGGTCCGAAGGTCTAAGTGCTAAGCGAAAAGGTCTAAAAGTGTTAAGTTTCGGAGGTCTTAAGTGTACAGTCGGAAGGTCTTAAGTGGTTAAGTTCGAAGGGGTTCTAAGTGGCTTGAAGTCGAAGGGTCTAAGTGTTAAGTCCCGGAAAGGTCTAAAGTGCTTAAGGTCGGAAGGTTCTGAAGTGCTAAGTCGAAGCTCTAAGTTTGCTTTAAGTCCGAAGGTCTTTAATGCCTAAGGTCGGAGGTTCTAAGAGGGCGCTGAGCGAACTGGTTGAAGAAGATTGACTCGACTTAAGTATAAGTCGAAGGTCTGAAAGGAGGGGGGGGAATTATCTTTAGATTTTTGATGTCTTTTGTTCTTGTTTGTTCGTTTGTTTGTTTATATTTAATAAATATAATTATTATATATATATATAATAATATATATATATATATATTATATATATATATATATAATAAAATATATATATATCATTGTATGAAAAATGTAATGAAAGACCTTTATAATTGATTTCTTTTTCAGATCTTACTCGCATTTATTTAAATTTTTTTTTTAATGTAGTCACCCCTTAAATTCAGTTATTTCTATGTTTAATTACTTTTTAAAGAGGTAAACTTAAACTTAAAAATGATTTTTAAAAAAAAATTAAAATAAAATAATGATAATATACACTATAATAGAATTATATATAATAATATATAGTATAGTATAAGAATTTTCCACAACTTAGACCTTGACCATTATTAGTTCCCGTTGAACGTTCCCCCAACTATATCGAGGTTGAAAGCGAGTTTATACACTAAAAAAGTGGGCATTGTTGTTGGAAAAGCGTTTCAGCCGGCTCATCTGGCATTCCCGGAACCCAGAAACCCACACAACTATATATTAGTTCAACAAACAAAAAACAGAAAACGAACGGTCCCAGAAGTATCAAGTCGAAAGGTCTAAATGCCAAAAAAACTCGGAAAAAAAAAGTGAGGGAAACTCAAACAGGCACTGTCCCAACTCAGCATAAAAAAAAGGGCAAAAAAAAAAAATTTTTTTGATTTTTTTGGTTAAGTTTTATTTTTTTTTTTCTCCGAAAAATTTAAAGGATTTAGGCTACAAAAAAAAATTAAAATAAACCTTTTGGAATCAGCGTGAAGGAAACTGTTTAAAAATGGAAAACAATTAGTTTCCTTTTAAACCTATCGTAGTTTTCGAGAAAATTAAATTAATTAACCAAAAAAAATCCAAAAAACAAATTTTCATATTGTTTTCAAGAACTAATCTTTAACCCCGCTGATTTCCCCACTCGAATACATAATATAAAGTTTCCAATAAATGCCAAGCTATCATAGGTTTTCGAGAGAAAAAAAAACTTTATATATTCAGAAAAAATTCAAAAAATTTTTTTTTGTGCCATTTTTTTTGAACAATTTTCTTTACGCTTTAAAAATCCCCAACCCCGAATGTTAATAGTTTTTCCTTGTACCTAATCCTTAGTTTTTGATGAAAAAAATAAAATAGCCCCAAAAAATCAAAAAAATTTTTTTGGCCATTTTGTTGAGAACCAATTTCTTACGCTTGATTCCAACGGAATGATTATTAGTTTTCTTTGTAGGCTATCGTAGTTTTTCGAGAAAAAAAAATAAAAAAGGAACGCAAATAAAATATGATTATACTTTTTTTTTTTACCCATTTTAGAACAATTAAATCTTACGCTGAATTCCACGAAAAAATGGTAATTTATTTTATATATATATATATATATAATATATAATATATATTAGATATATATATATATATATAATATATATTATATAATAATATATATATATATATATAATATATAAATATATTATATATATATATATATATATAATATATATATAAATAAAAAATTAATCCAAAAAAAAAAAAAATTCAAAAATTTTTTTTTTCATTTTTAGAACCAAATTTCTTTACGCTTGATTCCCACCGAATTGTTATTAGTTTTCTTTGTAGCATCGTGAGTTTCGAGAAAAAAATAAAAAAAAAAAAAAAAACTTTTCCAAAAAATTTTTTTTTTTCCCAATTTTATAATTTTCAAGCCTTTTTTTTACGCTGAGTTCCAACGAAGTGTTATTACGTTTTTCTTGTAGCTATAGTTAGTTTTCGAAGTTTTTTTTGCAAACTTATTTTACCTTCGACTTATATAAGATTATGTTTTTAAGGAAATGAGACTAGGATTGAGGACCGTAAGATGACTTTTGTGTGAAACTAATATAAAGTCAAAGGGTCATAAGTTTTTGCAAATTCCGAAAAAAAAAAATTGGAACAGAAAATTATCGGGAAATATTTTCCTTTGTGAATTTTAGATTTTTTTTTACCACTTAAGGGACCTTCGCGCCTTATATTAGTTCCCCGAAAACCAGGCGGTCAACTATATTGAACGTCATAAATCGTTTAACGGATTAGGTCTGGAAGCTTAAGAAATGGTATTTGGGAAAAAGCCAGTTGAAGCCGTGTTTTGCCGGATTCCCGTAAGGCGGGACCCACTATTACTATAGTGACGTTTCGAAAAGGGAACCGGAGAAAAAAACGAATCTTAACTTGATCGCCCGCAAACACCTTTAGGTATAAACTTATCACTTCAACCCCATTAATAAGTGACACGTTATCCAAACGGGAAAAAACGATATAATCAAAAGCGTTCCTATGTGTGGGGGAAAATTCTAAAAAAATCACCAGAAGAAAATAATTTCCCAAAAAAATTTTAGGTCGAAATTATTTTTTCGGAAAACACAAATTTTAGACACGGTGTGATCAGGTTCAAACAAACAAACTTAAAACGAACGTCAGACGAACAAACGAAACTAAAAAAAAAAACATACTATATAAGTCGAAGGTATAAGTATAAAAGTCGAATAATCTAAAAGTAATTAAAGGGTCGAAGCGTCGTGAAGTGCCTTAAGTCGAAGGTTCTAAGTGTTTAAGTCGGAAGGGGGGTGTCTAAGTGTTAAGGTCCAAAGGTCTAAGTGCTTAAGATGCGGAAGTTATCTAAGTTGCTAAGGTCGAAGGGGTCTAAAAAGTGTATAGTCCGAAGGTCTAAGTGCTAAGCGAAGGTCTTAAGTTGCTAAGTCCGAAGGTCTAGTAGCTAAGTCGAAAGGGTCTTTAAGTTGCTAAGTCGAAGGTCTAAGTGGCTTAAGTCGAAGGTCTTTAAGTGCTAAGTAAACGAAAGGGTGCTAAGTTATTTAAAGTCCGGAAGGGTTCTAAGGAGGGGGAAATTAATCTTAAGATTTTGATTCCTTTCTTGTTTGTTTCGTTTTTGTTTGTTATAAGATATAAATATTATATATATATTATATTAGATATAATAATATATATATAGAATATATATATATATATAATATATATAATATATAATATTATATAATATATATATATTATATATAATGAGGCTTTACCGTAGTTTTTATCGTAGTTAATTTTATTTAATTTTTTTTTTAAAAAAATCATTAGTTTAAGTACCTCTAAAAATAAATTAACATAGAAAACTGAATTGAAAGGGCTTGGACTATACAATTAAAAAAAAAATTAAATAAACAAGCCCTATCCCTAACGCAAGCGTTAGGGCTTGTCCCTGAGCGCGTGCTACGGCCCGCGCATGGGGCTCGCAATTCGCTCGCCCGATGAAACCGAAGCTATGTGGCTAAGCTATGTAGCTAAACTTTGTAGCTAAGCTATGTAAATAAGCTTTATAAATAGGCTATCGGAAAAACCCCTATCGGTCTACCAATCGAAAAAAAACCTATCGGTCCACCTATCGGAAAAAAACCTATTGGTCTTCCTATCGGAAAAACCCCTATCGGTCTACCTATCGGAAAACCCCTTATCGGTCTACCTATCGGAAAAACCCTAATGGTATTTCTATTGGAAAACCCCTTTCGGTCTTGCTATTGGAAAACCCCTTTCGGTTTACCTATCGGAAAAACAACTATCGGTCTGCATCAGGGCGTAAATAAAGGATATTATATAAAACCTTTATTAAAAATAGCTCTACATAAAAATATACACAGCAAAAAATAATGAAAAACTATAATGAGATTGAAAAACAGGGCGGTAAACCATTGCCCGGTGGGGGGCTCCACTTCGCTTGCTGCGCTCGCTACGTTCGAACCGTTTTTTTTCCTGGCGAAAAAACTGCCCGAGATTTGTGATGATGAAACAGGGCAATATTTATTCTTAACATATTAATATATAAAAACGGCGATGGTGTTTTTGAAGACTATTCACCTCGGACTCTTCGTAGGTTTTTCCAGATTCACCCCGAATTCCAGAGTCTTCAGGATTCTTTGACAACCTTGCCGATTTTTCTTAAAATTTTTCCCCAAACCTTTTTGTCGGGCGGATGGATGCTTTTTGATGGAGAAAGGGAACTTATGTGTCTTTCGGTGGGCGGTATAACATCTAGTAAATTCACCCACCCATGGGGAAGATTTTTACGTTGCATTCAAAAACTTTTTCGTTTTTGTTTTAGCTAATAAACATTTCTTTAATATGTACTTTTCCTTTTTCTTCTTTCAGTTTTAAGCACGTGTTCTTTTGATCGGGACCTTCTTTCCAAACTGTTTAACCAAATTCTTTTCATGAAAAGTTTTTCTTTCCAATTCGGTATTTCCTTTGTCCTGTTTTTTTGAGTGATATCTAAAAAAGGGCGGGATCAATGTACCTTTATTCCTTCGCATTTTGTTGTTAGGTTCATTGTAAATTTTTATAACACACCCAAATTAATAAATTGTGTCGGAAATTTCCGTATAATTTATTTTTTCATTTCGTAGCAATAAAGGTTTTTATTTAATTTCTTTCGATTTTCTTTTTAGAGAGTTTATTTTCTAATGGTGTTGATTCTAAAAATTCTTCAAACAATATATTGAAGGGATAATCAAATTCAGTATAGGATTTTGTTATTTTCGGTAATCGCTTATTTTCTGACAGGTATTTATATTATTATTTAATTATTATTATTATTATTATTATTATATATATTATATTATTATATATTATTATTATTATTATTATTATTATTATTATATTATTTTTATTATTATTTTTATTTTTATTTTATTTTTATTTTTTATTATTATTATTATTATTATTATTATTATTATTATATTATTATTATTATTTATTATTATTATTATTATTATTTATTATTAGTTATTATTCATTATTATATTATTAAAAATTATTATATTAAAATATTATTATTATTATTTTTAATTATGTATTATTATTATTATTATTATTCATTATTATTATTATTATTATTATTAAATTTTTATTATTTCTTCTATATTATTAGGAATTGTATTTATATTTATTAATCTATGTCACTTATTTACTTATTATTCATTAATTTTCATTGATTGATTAGTATATTATTAATTAATTTATTTATTATTATTAGTATTATTATTATTATTATTATTTATTCATAATTATAACATTATCCATTACCGTATTATTACCTTGGTTCTTCTTTATTATATTGTTTACTTATCTATCTCATCTAGTATTATTTAGTACACACAGTCTCTTGGAAACACAGTGACGAATATAACCAGTAAGTTTTTACTGACCAATGGGCTATATTTCCAATGTATGTAAATAGACAAAGCTTCAAAAAAAAAAAAACGCGTGGCGGCGGTATAACCGCAAAAACTCCCCAATAACTAATACGAACATTTTTGTTCAGCCAGCTGCAAAATCTATACGTCTCACACTATCGCTTCACTCAATTATTATTATTATTATTATTAAGTTATTACGATGCATAAATTAGCTCACTTAGCGTACTTCATTGATATGATTATTATTGGACCATTTATCCTCGATTTCATTATTTATTTCCATTATCTAATTATATATTATTTATTATTAATTTATTCATTATGTGTAATTTACAATCTATATTATTATTCTTATTCTTTTTGTATACGTCACCACCTCAATTATACCCATGAATCTCTTGTTTCCTCCCTAGCTTTTCCTCGTCTTTTCTTCTCGGTTTACTATATTAATCAGTTATGATTTATTACTTAGATATTATTTCAATATTATTAATATTAATAATAATAATAATAGCACTTATTATCTATATTAATTATCTTCTATTACTATTATATATTTCAATCCGCATATTCCTATTTATTATATTATTATTATTTTATTTATTATATGATATTATATTATTATTATTATTTTATATTATATTTATTATTAATGTTATTAATATTATTATATTATATCATTATATTATTATTATTATTTTATTATTATTATTATTATTATGATTATCTATTATTTATTTATTATTATTATTATCTATATATGAAATAATGCCAGCGTATTATATTCATTATTTTTTATTTAGTATTATTATTCATTATTATATTATTATTACTGATTATTATTATTAGTATTATTATTATTATTATTATTATTATTATTTCAAATATTTTTTTGTTATTACTAGCTATAACATTTTACCATGTATTATTATTTTTATTATTATTATTATTATTATTATATTATTATTATTCATTATATTATTATTATATTATATTAATTATTATTAGTAATTTATATTATGTATTTATTATACTATCATTACTATTATATTATTATTATATATTATTATTATTATGTATTATTATTATTAATTATTATTAATTATTAATTAATTATTAGTTTCTAGTATTTATTATTATTATTATTACTGTTATTATTTATTAGTATTTTAAACATAAAATATTTGTTAGGGATAAAAAACTTTTTATAGCCTATTTCATTGTCTGTGACTAATAGTCCACTAGTATTATTTCATGTTTACTAACACTTTATATTGTTACATTTAATGATTACAATTATTGTTACTATATAGAAAATGAAAGAGGCATCCGGGCAGGGTAGTTGATGCCTCTAAAATGTATAATATGTATATGGTTATTTGTTTTCGGAGAACTCAAAGAGCACCAAAATAGCGTAGAAATCAGTAGCCCCATTTCCGAGAGATAGGAGTAAGTGAAATTTGAATGGCCACTAACTTTACATGATTTTATTGACATTTGTAAAATCTTCAATTAAGATCGTATAATATTTGTAATCTCCTTCATTAAAGGAGAATTAAAAATTGTAACAAACTATCTGAATAAAAAATTTTTTGTGAAAATTAAATTTAATTATAAATTATAATTATAATTATTATTATTATATTATATATAATTATTATTATAATTTATTATTATTAATTATTATATAATTATTATTTATAATTATATTATAATTCCTTAGATATAATTATATTAAATTTATTATTAATTATATTATAATTATTATTATAATTATTATTATAATTATTATTATAATTCATAATTATAATATAAGTTAAAGATGATAATTATAATCTTTATAATTGTAAGTGAAATTACTAGATCAAATCATTAATAGTTTATAAGCAAATCTTATTTTTTAGCATTATTTACTATTATTATTATATAAATATTATTATTATTATTATTATTATTATTATTATTTATATTATTAATGATTAATAATTTATATTATTAATTATATATTATTTATTTTATTAGTTTATTTATTGGAATAGGCTCCTCCCCAATCATTCCGTTACGAATTCCTTTAGAATTTAGGATGGCGACCCTTTCGATGAGTGGGAGTTAGTGCCGCCAAGTTGTCATGGCCGGTTAGCTCAGTTGGGCGGTTTTTTTTTTTTTTTTTTTAAATTAATTTTCGCAACATTCCCGATCTTTATTCTAATTTCCACTTTGTTGAAAACATCATTTCTTGTCTCCTATACATCACCTCTTGTTTTTGACCGAAACGCATGTGTTAGAGTGCTCCCACACCAAACCCTATCCTACCCCGCTTCCTCGTTACTATCTATATCCTTAAATTTCAGACAATGGCAATTGTTGTATTTGGGCAATCAAACGTTGTGTTTTTCTCGATTTTTTAATTTGGATTCTTCCGAATTTTCTACCTTATGGCATAGAAAATCTTGGCAATCTATAAATAACTACACTCATTTATTCTATTATTCTATTAATTTATCTCTTATTTCAATAACTATTCTAAATTCCTCAACTATCTAAACTCTCTCTCTCTCTCTCTCTCTCTCTCTCTCTCTCTCTCTCTCTCTCTCTCTCTCTCCTCTCTCTCTTCTCCTCTCTCTCTCTCTCTCCTCTCTCTCTCTCTCTTCTCTCTCTCTCTCTCTCTCTCTCTCTCACTTCTCCTTTCTATGAAATCATCTTTCGGGTGATTTAAATATTCTCTACGTCCAATGGTTTTCATCCTCTTCATAATATACAGCTGGCGAACTTACTTTCCATTTCTTTATTCGGAACAACTTTGAACAAAATGAAGCAACTCCTTACTCGTGTCACTGATTATTTTGGAGCTGAACCTAACATTATTGACCTTTTTCTTAATTTTTAGTCCTTCTCCTTCCTTATACTGTTAAACTCTTTCAACTCTTTCCACAACTTCAACCGATCATCTTCTTAATCTTTGCATTTTGTTCTATCTTTTTAAGTCTCCATCAAAAAAAAAAAAAAGTTATCTTATATATCCTTAACGGGAAGATTGGAAGCATCTTAAATCTTTTAATTTTATCTCTAATCTCCGTTATAGATTCCGTAAATAGAACCTTATTGGAGATCTTCTTTCCAATATCTGCGACTCTTTCTTGGTCCTCTGCATTTTAGAATTATCGGTGAAACTTTTGCTGTACCGGTGGGCGTATTGAATAGTTAAAGAGAATCTGGCATATAACTTTGATTTTTCTAAACTTCACACTTTCAGTATATATATTCATGCCTTTCACTACTGACCTTCTTTCTATTACTTCACCACCAATCCATTTCTATGCCGATGACTCCACCCATCAATGCATCCTTTCATTTTGATAGATACCCCGACCAACTGCAAATAAATAATTGAATCTAGGAGGCTAAGTAGCAACATACCTTTGATCTTTCTCGAGTTTATAATTGGGCTGAGAAAACATTGTTGTCTTCAATTCCTCAAAAACTCAGCTCCTTCATCATTTTGGAATACATGCAAGTGGAGCCCTTCTTTACCCTGTGTGGAAAAAAATGCCTATTTTGGGTGGTTCCAATGACACAGCTCTTATAAAATAAGATAGGAATATAGGACTTTTCACCCTACCAACAATTTCACTCTCATTAACACTCTACAAACTCCTTCTGTCGTTAAATTGTCGCTACTCTATACTCTATTCTATCACTTTTACAACTGACAAAACTCTTCTGAACTCTCCAATCGCATAATTCACCCAATGAGAAGGACTAATTCGTAAACGTCTTAACGTCTTTCTCTGTTGAACTCTCTGACTCAAGCTTGACCGCAATGCTCAATCTTACACGTACTCCACGATTCGGGTAATGCTTCACTTTAATTTGAACATCGTTTTTGATTTTTCCCAGCTCTGCTATAATTTGGTAGAACTCTGAAGTTTACCAACGAGAGTAAACTATATATATATTATATATATATTATAATATTATATATATTATAGTATAATATATATATATATATATATATATATATACATATATATATATATTATATATATATATATATAGTAATATATATATATATATATTATATATATATATATATATATATATATATATAATATATATATATATATATATATATATAATATATATATATATATATATAATATATATATATAATATATATAATAATATATTAAGACTATATATATATATCATGATATATATATAAGTGATATATATATATATATCATATTATATATAAAATATTATATAATACTATTATATATTATATATATATCTATATATATTATATATATATATATATATATATATATATAATATATTATATATAATATAATATATATATATATATATATATAATATAGATACCTAACATATTATATATATATAATATATATATATATATATATATATATATATATATATATATAATATAAATATATAAATATATATATATATATATATATATATATATATAGATATATTATAATATATATATATATATATATATATATATATATATATAAATTAATATATATATATAATATATAATATATATAAATTGATATATATATACTATATATAATATATATAATATATATATATATATATACTATATATATATATATTATATAAATATATATATATAATAATACTATATACTATATATATATTATATAAATATATATATATATATATATATATATATATATATATATATATTATATATATATATATATATATATATATATAATTAATATATATATAAAAATTATATATATTATATATATAATATATATATATATATATATATAATATTATATAAAAATATGTATATATATATATAGAAAAATATGTTATATATTATATAATACTATATATATATATATATAATATAATATATATACTATATATAATATATATATAATAATATATAATATATATATATATAATATATCAGTGGCCTACCTTGAAAAATTATAATTGGGTTATGGCAGCTAATTATATATATATTATATATATAT
This sequence comes from Trachelipus rathkii, assembly GCA_015478945.1. Taxonomy (NCBI): domain Eukaryota; kingdom Metazoa; phylum Arthropoda; class Malacostraca; order Isopoda; family Trachelipodidae; genus Trachelipus; species Trachelipus rathkii. The sequence continues at coordinate 11,647 of JABUQX010065904.1, read as the reverse complement.
ATTTATATATATAATCTATATATAGGTGACCAGCAAATGAATAGTCAACGAATGCAATAATATATACTATATAAATATATATATATATATATATATACAGAAACATTATTGCCTGTTGGATGGCTATGTGGAAATAAAGAAATATCTAGCCTTCCAGATTTTTTGTTTACAATAAAGTTGTTCCTTAGATAAGCTTTTTAAGCTATTTTCTTTAATATAAAATCTACTCTTACTTCCATTATGCACTATTTTAAATTATAATATAAACATAAATATCAACTTACTTAAGTAATATAACCCAAACACTTTACAAAATGCAAGGATTTCAAAGCAAAAAGCGCTTTACCCATTACTCTGACACACGAGGCGCTTTTTATATATATATATATATATATATATATATATATATTATATATATATTATATATATATATATATATAGATATATATAATAATATATATATATATATATACCTATATAATATATATATATTAGAGAAAGGATGACGAGAGGAGAGAGGCGAGTCGCGGTTAGAGGTTAAAGGGACAACTGCGTGAGAACGAGAGATGAGAGAGAGAAGTTCATCTACTTTTTGTCATGACATTTATTTCGTACGATTTCACGGGAACTTCGCAAAATTAAAAACCCGTCAAACTTACGTACTTTTTTCGCCTCGTACAGGCAACGGTATGACGCTTTGGCTTTTTCCTATATATTTTATATCGAGATATGAAGATCTATGTGTAACTCCCCTTTGAAATTACTCCTTAAGAATAGAAGTGATCACTTAGGAAGAGAAACATTCCAAAAGAATTTAATTAATTATAATGCATACTTACTACATTTACGTAGTGAGTATTTACTTTAAATTAATTTTCTAAAAATTCAGTTTCTCTTTTGTCACCTTTACATAATACAACATAACTATATGTATCTTACTTTACTTTTACACAATGTGTGATTTAAGTATTTTTAACTTTAAACAGCCAAAAATATGGCTAGTAGGATTGCTAAAACTACCCACCGCCTACACCTATGTATACGCCCTGAAGAGTATAGGTCTATATAGGTAATTAGTACTATACATATATTATATATATTCAATATATATATATATATATACTATATATATATATATATATACTATACTATATTTATATATAATATATAACGTATATATTACCATACCCTATATTATAATACTATTACTATACATATACTATAACACCAGATTACTGAGCTGTATACTTCAAATTTTACAAAAGGATTGAAACCATATTCATAAAGTGGGTATCAAATAATTACCACGTTCACTGGGTGAACTAAAAAAGACGGGTTAACCTGAATTGAAACCTTAATAATTATTATTCAAGTGCACTCATTAGTCAATGGAAGAATAAAAGCAATGAGTTTTTAATAACACGAGTACCTTTTAAATGAGTATATATATATAGTATATATATTATATAATATTATATATATTCATATATATTATATATGTATATATATATAATATAATATATATATTATATAATATTATATATATATTATTCATATACTTATATTTACAAATCAATACCTTAATATCGCTATAAAACTTTAGAAAAAATTAGCTTTTACTTTAGATCCAAAATCCTAGATATACTTATATATATAATTATTAAATATATCTATATTATATATATATATATATATATATATATAATATATATTATATCATAATATTATAATAATATATATATTATTATATATATATATATATACTATAAAATTTAAACTGTGAGTATTAAAGAAATTCATGCAAATAATCTGACCTTAATAAAGGGTTATTTTATTGATTAACATTTATAAAATTAATTTAATGGAAAAAAAAAAAAAATAGAGGTCTTTATGTGCATTCCATTAGAGCGTAACCACTGAGAGAAAAGAAGCCAGAGACCAAAAAATACTTTGCGCGCGCAACAAACACACAATAACCATGATGAACAATAAATGATCCTGTAGCCAAGCAGCAGCCAAAAATATAGAACATATGCCTTAGTACGCACTAATATGATTAGACTTTAATATATATAATTACCGTATATATATATAGTATATCCTATACTACGATAAGTATATATATATGTCTTATATATATAGTTGTGATTTATCTATATTTCTTATATTTTATTATATATACTGTATTCTATAATATATAATATATATAATATTGTTATACAAGCGCTATATATATATATAGTATATATATATATATACCTATAATAACAATAATATACTATATATATATATATATAGTATCATTATATAGTATATATATTATACATATATACTTTATATCACTATATAGATCATATTATATAATATCATACCCTAATATATAATAGTTATATAATATTTATATCACTTAACATTCATATATATATATATATATATATTATATGGACCTTATTAAAGATGAAGGGCCCTCGGTCCGCAGAAATTGCATAACCGTCGCGCTGAAGCCATATCAATACTCTGAAAAGAAAGAAAACTCAATATTAGAACTCGAGAAACAAATACAGTCAATTTTTAATTCATTCACTCACAAGGTGACATAAATATAATTAAAATTAGTTACCCGAAATTTCACACTAACTGTCTATGGCGCCCCCGCACCCCCAGAGCACTGTGGAGTGAATCCTTCCCGACCCCTCCCCCTCCCCCCAAAAAAAGAAACCAAGTGTCATATCCTCACAATCGGAGGAGTTTCTATCTTTTCACTGAACTAGGAGATATTTGAGGCAAAAAAGGTCCATCTTTGAAACTATTAAACTGATTGACAGGGTTAAAGAAATATGATATTTTTCGATCTTCAATAACTTTCTTCCAAGTTCATTTTCGGGGTATGGAATTACTTTATATTTTTCATCACTAAAGTTCACCTCCAAACATGGTTCGCATAACGTTTTCATGAAATTCTGAAACTTGCTTTTTCTTAAGAGTATTTTACATCATCTAGATTCTACCACATAATGTTCCTAAATATGAAAGTTTTGGCAGCTTCATCTTATACTATTTCAAACGTTTATTTCTTCTTTTATATTATCATTATATATTATTATTATTATTTGGTCTATGTGTACGCGCGTTTATTATTATTTGTTATTATTATTATTTTATTATTAATTATTATTATTATTATTATTATTTGATTATTATTATTATTATTATTATTATTCATTACAGTTCATTAAACATTTTCATGATTAAGGTTTCATAGAAATAGAGTGAACCGAAATGGTCTATTTTTCGGCGCGTGTAAAGAAATACCTATATATATATTATATATTATATATATATATATATATATATATATATAATATATCATATATATAATAGTTTTATATTTATATAAAATATATATATATATATATATATATATATATATATATATATATATATATCAGTGACGTACCTTGAAGATTATACTTGTGGATGGGTAGTAGCAGTATACATATTATATATAATATAGTATATTATATATATAATTATGATTTTCGGTGAGAAGATTTAAATGTATTTTATATATTTAATTTTTATATTTATATAAAAATATAATGCGAATTTTATATATATTATATATATATTTATAAATATATAATATTATGTGCCTTTGAGGGATAGTTATTTAGATGATAATTGTAAGAGAAATGTAAAGAGCCTTCCAGAATTTATATATATAAAAAAATTAAGTTAGTCTTGTTTTCTTCTAGAGATAAGCTTTTTAAAGCTAATTTTTCAATATAAAATCTACAGCCTTAGCATTCACATTATTACACTATTTAATAATTAGTTAAATTAAAATAATCAGATGGATAAATAATCCCGTTAAAGCTAAATAATTAATAAGATAATTAATTTGAGGGAGACAATTCAAATTACAGAAAACAAATGGATGATATCAACTAAAGGAGACTTGTTTAGTGGTTGATTGAGACTGGATATGCTTGTTTGACCGTAAGAGGAAACTTATGCGTATATTATATATATGATATATATATATATATAACTATATATAGCTTATACTATATACTATAATACTATAATTTATAGATATATATAATATAATATATATATTATATATATATATATATATATATATATATATACACAGAGGAGCTGAGAGGATATGTGAAGAGAGAGGAGAGGAGGGGAAGAGAGAGAGAGAGAGAGAGAGAGAGAGATGGGAGGATGGTAGACTTGGAGAGATGAGAGGAGAGAGAGCGGAGAGAGAGACAGGAGAGAGACGGAGAAGTAGAGACGACGCATGAGAGTATGGAGAGAGGATTCAAAATTCTTTTTCAAATTATTCGTGTGATTTCACTGGGTTGTTGGGAAAATAAGGGAGGGGTTGCAAAGGAAAAGATTTCGTACCCGCGAATTCGTCATTTTTACGCTCGTACAGCAAAGGATTATGACGCTTAGGCCCTAGTCCTATATAATGTATATGAAATATTGAAGATCTATTGTGACTCCCAAACTTGATTGGAATTTTACTCTTAAGAACAGAGTAGGAAGGAAAATTTCCAACATGAATTTAAATTAATATAATTGTTATACTAAAGTGCAGTAGTTTTGCTTCTTTGAAATGTTATTTTATAGCTATCAGTTTCTTTTATTCACTTTCAAATAAATTATTGTAAAATAATTTTATTTTAATTTTACAATTTAAATTATTTTATTAAAAAAGACTCAAAAATATTGGTAGGAGCTACCTACCCTATGTATACGCCCTTGATTATATATATTATAAATACTATACTTATATATATATACTAATATATATATATACTATATATATATATATATATCTATCATATATATATAATAATATGATATATTATAATATTTATATATATTATAATATATATACACCAAAATCGAAAAATAAATTGTGTTTTAAAAGGCCTTGAAAAAATGAACCAAAGATAAACATCAAAAGGAAATATTCCCAATTCTTTACTACATTCTCGTTCTATATTGTTTCTAAATATTAGTGATTTGACCAAACCTGGGGGAAAGAAATCTGAAAAATAATTTGGATAGCCAGTTTGAAAAACGTACTACAGATGATACTGGAAATAAAATTAGCGTTTTGACAAAATGAATCCTCCTTAACTAATTAAATTATAAGGGAAAAAAATAAACCAAAATACACAGATGGAGAATCATTAATCGAATAATTAAAGGAAATTAAAAGACATTAAATCTATGAGGGTATAACTGTTAAATATATATGGTGTTATAGGATGAATCTCGACAAAAATTACATGAAACAGGGGGCATAAATTTAGTAAAAATTTAATTAAGGAAAAGAGTTATGTTAGAATGGAAAAAATATAATATGAAAGAATCGAAACCTAAAAAGAATAGTCATTCTCATGCCTGTACCAAGAAATGGCTTCAGACATAGGAGGGGGTTAGCAACGAGTGAAATAGCATGGACGCGTTGCACAAGAATATTGCTACAAACGTCAAATAAGACAATAAATATAATAAAGAAACCCGATGTGATTCATAGTTATAATGTATATGCCCAAAAGAACAGAAACTTACGGAGACATCGTAGTTGCCGTTTGTAGTATTTAGATAGGGCTTGAGTGAGACATAATAGGAAAAAGGAAGCAGATAAATCGGATTGAGTAAATAACCGATGAAATTAGGAAAGCGGAACTACAATCCACCCCTCAGTTAAAGACTAGGTCGGAAGACGTAGATACAAAAAAACACGAGATAATATACTGTGAGGTTAGAATTGTGAAAAACAGAAAGATTGGAATGAACATACAAACCGATAAGATTAATGGAAATTATATTTATATATATATATATTATATATATATACTATAATATATATATTAGAAATATATATATATATATATATATAGTATATTATATATATATAGTATGTATATTAGTTATATATTATATATATTATTTTATTTGTGGTGATATAATATATATATATGTTAGTGTGTGTGTGTATCAGTACTATATATCAGTTATATTTATATATATATATTATATATATATTATAATATATATATATAGTGCCGATATTGAATCACTATATATATACTATATACAGTTTGGCGTATCCAAGGATTGTTTTTTTTCGGTCGGGGGGTCCACGACAAAAATCTTCTTATATTTATATAGATAGTATATAATTATATATATATATATATATAAAATATATATATATATATATATATAATATATAATATATATATATATATATATATATATATAATATATTTATATATATATATATATTAATATATAGTATATATATAGGTATATTATATATTTAGTTATATATATATATAATGATATATATATTTTTATAGTGTATATAATTTATACTATATATATACGTATTGTATTTACTATACACATACGTATGGAGTATAAATATATATATATTTAGAGTATATATATATATATATATAGTATATATATTGTAGATATATTGAAAATTAATTTAATCCTCCTGGATTTATGTTATAGACGAATATGATCTAAAACAATGCTTAGTTTCTAAAAAATTTCGGGGGGGGATCCAAGTCGGGGGGCCATGGCCCCCTTGGCCCCCCCCCCCCTGGGATTACGCACTGTGAATATATATATCATATATATAGTATTATATAGTAGTTATAATTGATATATATATAATACTATAATATATATAATATATATATATTATATATATATATACACCCGAATATAACTTGCCCGATAAAGATACGAATTGTTAAAATATTTTCGATGAATAAGCCAAAAAAAAAAGAAAAAGATAAAAAAAACACAGATAAGGACGATCATGAGTAAGAGTATTTACAATCATCTGCGAACCTACACAACAAAAAAGAAAATGTGGTACGGAAAGTGTACGCCAACCAGGTAAGAGATTAATCGAAAATGCCATTATAACCAAAGAGGGAATAGAATATATAAATATTAGAAAAGTTACTTAATTAATTGCCGGGGCGTAGGAAATTGTGATTATAGACAACAAACAAGTTGTCAAATGATTTAAGGAACAACTGGTATGATTCAAGAAGGCGTATTAAAAAAAGATAGAATAAAGCCTTTCATTATAACAACTAACAACATGTTGCATGCATGTAAACCAAAAGAGATATATGCGTTAGTGGTCTTCCAATATTCAACCTGGAGTTGTAAACCTTCCGCTTTTACTATAATTCAGTGTGCATACTACAGAGGCAAAATGACCTCTTAACTAATGTAACACCCACATTCACCCGTTAGACTTTATATTCTATGTAAATGAGTTCGAAACAGCGAATATATATATATATATAAAGCTGAAATTTATAATATATGGAAGCAAAATGCATGCTCTCTCAATGATTTTATAGATTATGTTAACCTTCATAGCTCCGCATTCTTCCATGGTTACTCAAACTCCGAAAGATAATAAGCCAGCGCACCCCAACAAAATAGACTAAGTATAACGATAAAAACTAAATAATATAAAAAGATAAGGAGTAATATTGAGCGTTCATGTAACCCCATCAGATGGAAAAGAAAGAAAAAAAGCGATCAAATATTCAAACGATCTTTTAACAATTAGATGTAGATCACTCGGCGTTCTCCCAACCTTTTTGACGGTCTATTCACTCATTAAACGGAAATGTATATTAGCAAATATCCCCCCAAACAAGTTAGTTTAAAATCAAATGATGATCTTAGCTATTTGGCTTATCTTTTTCTTTAATTAAGCCAAAATAAATATCTATTTATTTATTTAATGTTCTATTCATTCAAACAAAGAAAACACCTAAACGAGGATTTGTTATTATGTGAATAATAAGAAGCGATATTACAACTGAGTGAGCCCGTTGATATGCATAGTTCTAACAAATTTGTTTCAAAATTGGTGGTTGCAGTTTTGGACAATGCACATCTATAGTCGGGATGCTTGCCCAAGTTCAATCGGCCCTCGCTTTTGTTTTCTGATTGTCAGCAATATTCGACAATAATTCCACGATCTAAACACCTGTAAGTTGCGGCTCATAATGTGATTACTAAGTTTTTCTTATCGAAGTGCTATATATACCGATAATAAATGGGAGTATTCGCCACCACAATCTGTACAGCCCAATATATGTATATATCTGTCTAGTTTGCCGTTTTCATAATATCTTAGTTCAACGCGTTGATGTTAGCGCTCGTTCTGAGAGCAGCACAAGGCGAATTGTGCTTTGCTCTTGCATTTCGAGTATCTCTGTATGATAATCGCTCTCACCCTCTCACTGAAAAGGGTACTTAACACCCACGCATTTCACTGGGCTGATTTATCTCAAACTAAGGAAAATATCTGAGCTCTGATACAAAATTTACTACTCATGACAAGTGGGACGACGATACATCGATCTCGTGAATGAGCATTTCCAACCTTTAATTCTGTCGGTCAAGAGTTCACCCATCTGTTTCTTCTCTCGCGGACACTTCAAAACCGTTCATCACACTTCAGTCTCGGCCAGATACCCCCCTCACAACTCAATCCCCTTCCAATCGTTCATAGTGCGTGCCTTTGCAATTGGACGAAGAATAATTTGGCAACCTATATCTATGTGAGTCTGTTAAAAAACTAACATACAAATATTTCGGTAATCTCCTACATAAACGGTAGATCAATAATGTCTATATGTGATTACCTAAAGATGTTTGGTATGCGTAGATTAGAATTGATTATATGATGATTTTGTGTAACTGAATTTCATTTCCGTTCTGACCTCCGCTGATGCATCCTAACAACTCCCGTTTACTTATTCGGTTACCCCTTCGGAAAATCTCATTTACCCTTTGCAGCGGTTTAAATAACCCCCAATTGGTGGGGACATCCTGGACGTTACGCGCTTATGGTTTTGTGTAAAATTCTTGAGGGGGTTTGCGCATGCCATGTAGGCACATTTGCAAACCGAGTTTGAGTTGTCCACTTGGAGAACTGAATGGACTCAAAGTAATATCGGTCATGGCGACAATTCGTATATGTTGTAAGCCTATCTGAGAGATAACTATTAAAATCTTATGTATTATCAGATTAGTTAATCAGAACATTCAAAACAGAAGAGCTGTACTTGGTTCCGGCCTTAGCGCAACAATCTGTCTGTAGTATCTGTGTGCAATGGATTATACGGACTATACTCAGGGGTCTCTCGTACTGCAGTATCTATACGCAGATTGATATATATACGACTATTATAAGAATATTATTATATATTATATATTTTCTAGATTATTATATATAGTAATTTATATCATCATTTATATTAACGCTATATAATATTATAATCATAATCATCATAGTATATACTATATACATATATGATCATACATATAATATAAATATATGCGTGCTGATGTGCTTGTCGCGAAGTGGACGGACTTCGGTTAGACATTCCGAATGAGTGTGTGATTGTCGGATTTGCGTGTGTGATGCAGTCATACGGTGTGTTGTTTGCTAGTTACTTGCGCTTACTTTCCCAGTTTCACCCATCTGCAAAAAAAAAAGGACTGTGAGAGATATTTTTATTAAAGGCCAAAAAATCTTTCTTAATCCTAAAAACTCCCCATGAAACGTGGCGATACAAAGTGGTGTTGTTGTAAAAAGAAACGGAGAAAGTATCAAATTACAATTAAAATAAATCAAAATGTCGATTGACATTCAAACCCCACAAAAAAATAAAATAACAAAAAAACACAAGAACAATAGTTAAAGAAACGCATTTGTCTATCTATATTAGAAATGTATACGAAAGGATAAAGAAATAATGAATAAATAATAGAATTAAATATATATGATATATGGAGGTCTAGACAAGAAAAAGTTGACGAGGCTATTACACTTATTCTTAACAACGTCCTTTTATTTTGCTATAGCTTAAGACTAAAAAACCAAAAATTAATATTTAATTTCTAATAAGTAAATATAAAATTATTATTTACTTCTTTATAAAAGTGTCTCTGCTGCAAGTTCCTTCAACGCACCGACCGCCTTCAACTCACTGCATTTCACACAACACCTTTTCCATTATCCCCTATAATAAGCATTACTTATTATATTCTAGATTACTTTTATATTGATTTTAACTTATATAGGTAACCTATATATATTATAATATTATTAGTATCAACCTCCTTATGTATTATACTGTAAATATAATCTATATATGATATTATAATATTTTATCACTAATAATAATCTATTATCATATATTAATTATTTATATTACATAGTATACGATTATTTCACTGTGTACTCTACTATATGTATAATATAAATTTTCTGATCCATAGGATGCCATATGATGGGTGTGTGCGTGATGGGACAAAATTGGTTGCGCATAATTTCTTTCACCATGCTGAGAATCATTCGGAACACGCAGTGTAGCGTGTTCCTAGATCTTTCAAAATCAGTGTAATTATGGCCAATTCCTTTTTTACAATATCTATTGAATCTTGTCAGTTTTTTTCGGACAAATTTAGGGGCTTGAAATAAATACTATAGAAAACGACGAAATAAGCTAATCAGTTTGAACCTGAATATATGAGTTATACTATAAAACTTATGACTAACCTTTATATATGCCATATACAAATTTTTTATATACGTATATAATCCGTACTATTAATAATAATATATGGGGTATTAAATATAGAATAGCTAGTAATATATGAGTATGGAGTATAGTAAAATAATGATATGACATAAATATTACGCTATTTCAATACCAATATTAACGAGTTATAGTTGTGTAGATATATATATATTTTAATATACTCTAAATGTATCTATATATCATAATACTATCAGTATAATCACGATATGTAAAATACTTCGTAATATATCACATATAACTATATTAAATATAATATCGCCACTTTCCCATAATATAAACCTATATATATATACTAATCAAACTATTAAGAACCTATATATCATTACCTCTGTATTCTTTATACTAGATTATATATTATTATATATTGATATACTATAGTTATATATTTATCTATCTTATTATCATCATCATACATCATCTATCCTGCAACTTCTTTGCCCCATTGACTTTGGTAAGGTGCGTAACACACACACACACACACAACACACTACTATCTTAATAACTATGTAAACTGATTTATTTATAATACTATGATACTTATATTTATAATACTATAAATAAAAATAGAGTATAGTTCATAGTTCACATATATATATAACTTATATAAATTTAATATACGTGAAATACCTTCCCTATATAATAATTACTATAAATTATATTAGTATATATAGTACAATATATATATATAAATATATATATATAAACATATATCATGTAGTGTAATATTATAATACTATAATATATAAAGTGTAGTCTATATCAGATTCGCTTCAATATACTATGAATATAATATGTATTAAATTTCTCGTTAATTACAAAAATGTTAATATACTCTATATATAACGACGGGTTATAGAGTGAATTTATTAGTAATTAGAGTTCTACTATGCTAGGAAATTTTTTACCACCCCTATATATAAAGTATATATTATATATCTTCATCGTTCTCTCTTACA
>JABUQX010065903.1:37500-40102 GCA_015478945.1 Trachelipus rathkii | reverse complement strand
AAAAATAATGTTAATAAATATATGTTAAATAATAGGTCTCGTAATGAGTTACAGTTTTAGGTTGGCGAAAAGTTTAATAAAAATGTGTAGTATGAACTAAAAATTGAATGACTCATAGAAATATATTTTCATTCCGCAGAATATTGCGCTGGCGGCGCGCGCGCGGAGGAAACCGAAATATTGCGCCTGCGGGCGCACGCGGCGGGCGGGTACGCGGCGGCGGGTACGCGAGGGACGTTACGCGCGGTTCGCACCCGGGTTCGGGTCGTGGACCTTTCGCGGGCGGTGGGATCAGGCTGCGGCCTGTGTGGCAGATTATGATCTAGAGTAGCACAAAAAGATGATTTCATCAAAGATGAACATCAGTATAGATGGTATCAAAGATGACGTCATCAAGATGGTCATCAAGATGAACCTTTCAAAGTTGAGCATCAATGGCTGAGCATAATGCTGAGGGCATCAAAGTTGAGACATCAAAGTGAGGCATCAAAGATGAAGGCAACAAAATTGAGCTTCAAGTGTGTGAGTGTAAGTGTAAGTGTCTATTGGAAGCGAGTGTAAGTGCTTTAAGGTTCCTAGTGTGTATAAGGTCATAGGTGAATGGTGTGTATAAGCTGACATAGTGTGTATAAGTGTTAGAAAAATATCTAACTCATAGTAGGAAGCATTCCAGAACTTGTAATATACACCAAGCGATCCTCATACCTTATAACCTAGGGAGACACCCATATTAGGGCTATTCTAGGCTCAGGGGAGGCTAGAAAAGGCTTGAAAAAAGTGGCACTCAGTTGGCACTATGTGGCACTCACTTGGCACTATGTGGCACTCACTTGGCACTCATTGGCACTCACTTGGCCACTCATTGGCACTCATTGCACTCACTTGGCACTCACTGGCACTCACCTGGCACTCATAGAATACTCATAGAACACTAATAGAACACACTAGATACTCCTTACGGTGATTGGGGTGTCTATGGGTAAATGTAAGGCTTGGGTAGTGTAAGTGTGTATAAGTAGGCATAGTGAATGTGTGTATAAGTGTCATAGTGTATGTGTTTATAATGACATAGTGTTATAGAGTGTCATAGTGTAAGTGTCTATGGGTAGATGTAAGTGTCTATGGGTAAATGTAAGTGTCTATGGATGAGTGTAAGTGTGTAGATGTGACCGAAATATCAAAAAATAGGGCTAAGCCCCTAAAGGGTGGCCAAAAATTACCGTGGGCCAAAATTGGCCCATGGGTATCCTGCAAGGTCAAGGCCGAAATATCAATGGTCGAACAAGGTAAAGATATGCAAAAAATAGTGGCCTAAAGCCCTTAAAGGGTGACCAAAAAATTACCGTGGGCAAAAAAGACCCATGGCGAAGACCAAAGGGATGGTCGAAAAAATTTGGGTGGGTACGTACAACGGTTGCTTACGCAACCGTTTGGCGCAACCCTTCTTCGAAGGGTTGCAAAAATTAGGGTTGCCGAAAAAATTAGGGTTGCCAAAAAATTAGGGTTGCCAAAAAATTAGGGTTCTCAAAAAATTAGGGTTCTCAAAAAATTAGGGTGGGACGTACAACGGTGCCAACGCAACCGTTGCGCAACCTCTTCGAAAGGGTTGCCAATAAATTAGGTCTTCAAAAAAAATTTGGGTTTCTCAAAAAAATTTTGTGTTTCTCAAAAAAGTTGGGTTATTACACAACCTTGATTCTAATTTCCTATCACCTGTTTATCAATAAATTGCACGTCCGGAACCCTCAAAACTATATTTTCATTAAAGAATCCAACAAAGTTATTTTTATCGTCTAAAATGTTTGCGTACATAACGTAACTCAACTGACCCAAATATTATATCAGTTTACTTTATCAAAATCTCCAAAATCATATCAACCTGTTTTACGACAAATTTTACGTTTATAAATCCACCATATTTTACTACCACATTGCGTTAACGCAACCTAACCTATATTCATAATACAAATACTGCACCTACTCAAATTAACTTTACTCTCACCTAAATATTTCACTTTCTGAACTTAACGCAACCTAACCTATATTTATTATAAAAATTCTCCATAATAAATTTCAACCTTTACACTTCTCTTAACGATCCTAAACACATTATCGAAAGCTACTCTATTTCCTTATTCCAAATTTACACTTTAATATTTGATTCCAAATTATGTTTTCACTATCAACTCTAACCAACTTCTAATAAATAGTACTTTCCGCTGTTTTAAATATTCACTATTTTAGCTGACATTTTAATTCATTGTTTAAATTGTACTCCTATCTGCATTAAATCTTTAGGTTTTAAGTATTAATTTTTATCATTATAAAAATTCATTATTCACGAGCTACAATTTTAAATATACATAATTTAAGTTATCTTACCCGATTTCACGTGACAGGAAACTTCTAAGATGGTTATCACTGAAACCTCTTCGCAGCAACAATAACACTTCTGATAACAATATACTTTTTGTTAACAATTACTTTAATGCTGAAAACTTTTATAACAAAATCCAATTTACGAACCACTTGAACTTTTAAAGATTCGTTGCTCACAAAAACCATCCAAGAATAAATATCTTTTCGCTCACGAAATCCTTCG
>JABUQX010065903.1:30000-32500 GCA_015478945.1 Trachelipus rathkii | reverse complement strand
GACTCAATATGTACACTCTTATCCATGTACTTGACTCTGCCCCGTGTCCCCGCGGAGAATGTTCTGCCACATCTGCATTACTCTCTCCCATTGATAGTTTGGTTCAAGTGTTGCAAGAAAATGGATAGTTTTAAGGTGTTCAACTAAAGCCTTTTTGATGGTAGGCGCAGAAATGATAGAGGTTTTTTTGTGATCCGTAGGGGTACCTGACGTGACCTGACCTGACCGTACATGACATGACATGACATGACATGACCTAACCAAACCTAACATCCTAACCTCATTTCATCTCTAGAACATAGGAAAAAAATTCCTTTTCGATCTAAAAATCTATTTATGTATCATTAGAGGCTACCTGTAATTTTTTTTCTCCACTTTTGTCCATATATATATATAATATATATATATATATATATATATATATATATATATATATATAATATATAATATATATATATATATATATATATATATATATATTAGTGATTAATGTGACATCCGCATCCTCATATATCCGTATTAAATTTGACATCCGCAACCGCAATTCACGATTTGAAACTTCCGCATCCACATCCGCAATTATTAAATTATTATCTTGGATTGTATGAGTTAGAAAATTATTTATTTATTTTTCATATATATATATTATATATATATATATACTATTATATATATATATATATATATATATATATATATATAAAACAGATAAAATATTAACAGAAATGTGTAATAAATTAATCTGTTTGCGTATACATGATTATTTTCTATATATATATATATATATATTATATAGCCATTTATATATATATATATTATATTATACTATATATATATAATATATATATATATATATATATATATTATATATATTATATATTTATATATATATATATATATATATATATTAATATATAGTTATAAAATAAATAAAATATTTTTTGAAAACAAAACATCAGCGCACAATAAGCAGGGCACCCTTCACTCTCTTCCATTCTCCATCAGTCTAATTAATACCTTCCCATACCACCCCTGCCTCTAATTACTTCATCACCTCATCCATAAACAAATTAAATAGGCAAGCAGACATGAAACATCCCTGAATCAATCCTCTCTTAATATTAAAAAACTCACTTTCAACGTTTATTCTCACATGCGCATCACTATCGACATACATACTCTTTATTTCATTCAAAAGCCTACCACCAACACCCAAATATCACTAACACTGTCAACATAGCTTCCCCTTATTAATTCTGTCAAACACCTGTTGCAAGTGCATAACACCTTAATTCAATTTATTATTCTTTCTCATATTCTTATTCATATGTTTCAATAGGAAGATTTTATCTATACGACCTCTACCACTTCTAAATGCAACTTGTTCTTCGCCAATCAGTCCCTCAGTCAGTTGAAGCAATCTTTCGAACAAAATAGCAGAATATATCTTAACTACAGCACTCAATAAACTAATTCCCTTATAGTTCCTACAGTTCCTCTTTTCCGTATCCAGTCAATCACCATCTCGCCTTCATTCTTGATCATTTCACTAGTAATTCCATCAATACCCGCTGGTTTACCATTCATCAATTTTCTCTCTCTACCTATTACCTACTCCAACTATTTACAGCTTCCCCAAAATAACTATTTTTTCTTACCCTATCAAACCCACACCACTATCACCTCTTCGATTACTGCCAATGTTATGCAAATTTTCGAAGTGTTCCCTCCACACTCTCCTCACATCCCTTTCATTAGTCATAAAAGTACCATCCTTATATTCATTAATCTATGAAGATTTTCCTTACTCTCTTTCTTAACCTTTCGCGCTTCCTTCCAGAAGAATTGTCTATTACCTTTTAAATTCCCGACGATCCTCCTTCCAAACTGTTCATTTACCACTCTTCTCCTCCTACGTGTGCAACTTTTAGTCTTCCATTTTACACATGTATATTTCTTTACACCTTTCTTTAATACTTCAATCATTGGCTTTAAGCATATTCAACCACTCATTTTCTAATTTTTAACCTCTTTCATCGCCTCTTCATTCCACCACTCACTATTGACATTCATACTTCCTACTTTAGCACATCCAAATACTTCTCTTGTATAGTATACTATAAGGGCTTCCTTCATTTGCGGCTAGATTTGTTCAGTTTCATCTTGTTCATATTCAATTGATTTATTTGTAAGTGTTCTCACATATTTTTCCTTATAACCTTCCTCAATTAACTTGTCACTCTAAATTCTCCCACTCTTTCAATTATCGCTTTTTTCTCCATCCAAGCCCCAGCTAACTTAATCTTACATAAAACAATATAAAGACCTGATATTCTCATCCCCAACTCCCTCACTGATTTAACGTCCATCACATACTTCAATATCTCCTTCTTTCGAACACAAAATCAATCATACTTTTTACTTCGGTACCATCTCTGCCTACCCCAACTCTCATATACTTATAAACACTCTTGTGCCCGAAGAATGTATTACTTACTCA
>JABUQX010065903.1:0-22500 GCA_015478945.1 Trachelipus rathkii | reverse complement strand
AAACGATATTTCATTTTATAAAATATTAAACTAATGCTCTGAATCCAGTTGGTTCATCCCACATTACTCCCCTTCCAAGATTGGAAACCAATCTTAAAAAGAAAAAAAAAACAAAAAAGCTCCGTCACTCAAAAGTAGAACAACCTTACCTAATTTCCAATGGAGGCTCGTCTTTCCTCCGCCCTTCTCTCATACTCCGAATACTCTCCTTTGGACGTTCGGTATATCTGGAGCTGGACCTCTAGATCTTGTCATTGGTACCTGGTACCCAATTTCTACTCCTTGTGGGTCCACTCCCTGTTCCTCCGATTGGTCCTCTAACATCATTCGTTCGGGGTCTTCACCTACTTCCCATAACTCCTCTTGAATTGACCTGGGGGTATAAAAAGGAATATTATTAGAATTAATGTAATTACTTTGAATAATATTACATACCTCAACTGGTTCTGGTGTTTTCTTCCTTGGGACCATGTCATCCTCTTCACTATTATTTGCACGATCCCACTGCAAGTGTGTAGCTGCCATCTGGAAACCTTAATGACCTCTCGAGCCTTTGTAAATTAAATTCCTTGTCCAAATTAACATCTGACTGTGCCGAGTCCAGCCAATCCATTAATTCACTTGCGTCAATAGGCGATGATGTCAGCTCTATCTCTGTTTGGGTCATTTTGTCTACTGTTATGGCCTCAGTTTGTGTGGCTATATCTATCTTGTATTTAGGTTCTCCTATAGCTACCTCTGCCAAATCCCAAATATCTTTTTTATTATTTTTTTCATGTTTCCTTTCCTTCGTTGATCTCCCAGGTTGTCCTCCATAAATTACATAAGTTTGTGTTGGTTCCTCCTCTTTCTCTTCCTCTTCAGTTTTTGTCTCCCATATTTGTTCTTCTCCTTGTTCATATGTTTCATCTTCGATCCTAAAATAGTCAAGTAAGTATTCCGGGGGATCTGCCCAAACTTTTAAATGTGCATAGTGAGCCCTCATTGTTTTTCCATTTCCTTCAATGTCGTATGTCATCCCACCTGCAATCACCTTGGTTATCACAAAAGGGCCCTCATACCTTTTGCTTAGTTTTTTCTCCAGAGTTCTATCCACTGAGATGATTTTCCTTTTAACTTTCACTCCTACTGCGTATGGCAGCCAGTTTGGATGACCCTCTTTCCACTTGTCCTGTTCCTTTCTTGAGATTGGTAATACCTTCCCTTTCTCATGTTTTTGAACCATTAGTTTCTCTGCCGGAGTTACTCCTAATTCTGAATGTTTTGTATTGTTATATACCATTATTACTCGTGGTAAACAATCATTCCATTCCTTATCCTTCGTTACCATATTCTTGAGGAACTTCGCGAATGTCCGGTTGACCCTCTCTACTGCCCCGTTAGCCGCTCGTTTATACGACGCTAAAGGACATGTTCGATTCCGTTAGGCCTGAAGCATTCCTTAAATCTTGTTGCTCCTGAATTCCCACTCCATTTATCCGTCCAATACCTTGTTGGTGGGGTCGCAGGAAATGTGGGAAGCATTTGTCCTTCAAAAGCCTCTGTTACACTGCTTGCAGATTTATCCTTTAACGCCTTCACTGCAGCCCATTTACTACAATGATCTATAGCCACCAAACAAGCAATGTTCCCTTTTCTGGTTCTAGGCATGGCCATAACATCGACAGCTACTAGTTCAAACGGATTTTGTACCTTAATCTTCATACAGGTGGAAACACAACCTGGTGGTCTATCTTATTCAGTTGGCAGGTTGGGCATGTTCGACACACATCTTGAATGATTAACTGACCTCTGGGGTGCCAAACATACCTTGAAACAAGATCTGTTAACTTTTCTCGTCCTATATGAGCTAGATTCCGGTGTGTAACCACAGTAATGCTTACTATCTGTTGGAATCCTATAACAGCTCCAAATTGTTCACCTCTAATCCTTTTTACTAAGATGGCTCCATTCATTCGTAAATCCTTCCTATATCGATAGTATTCCTTTAGTGATATATCAGTTTTCCTAATCTCTTGATTATTTCCAATTCTCCTCTTTAGTTTCCTAATCACTTCAGAGTTATCTTGTAATCTTATTATTTCTTGAACTGTTATTAAGTCATTATCCTTATTCACTGTGAGGTTATAAACATCAATGGTAAAGCCATCACTTACTTCATCGGCATCATTCCCATGTGCGATTATTCCTTCTCCGAAGTCCAAAATTGCATCCGACTCCACTAAATAATTCATCCCTAGAAGTAAACAAGCCGGGATATGTTCATCCTGAACGACGACCAATGGTAATATTATTTCTCGGTACCTTGTTTTTATCTTTATGGCCACTGCTGTTGTACACTCCACAATCCTTGTAGTTACTCCATTGAGAGTAATATCCACCTTCCATCTTCTCAGAATGTGTCCGAATTGGTCTAAGCCATCAACAACTGCTTCTTGTATCAAACTGATGACGGATCCTGTGTCCAGAAAAGCACATCTGAATACTTCTCCGATAGAGACCTCCTGCCATGCCACTCCTTTTAGCTTGTGGTTACAGCTTAACCTAGACTGGTGACCTCTCTCCTTCATTAATAGATTTATTCCCAACTCTTCCTTGGATGAATGCTGTAATAAATTATTTCCTGATGCATCACTTTCTTCAGTATCGGAGTAATCCTCATTCTCTTCCTTTCCTCTGGTGATGTCTCTAGTTCATCAGTTATCCGTTCGTCAACTATTGTATCCTCTCCTTTTGGATCAAAAGTACCATCATCAGCTACTGGATTGAAGTGTGATCCTCCTAACACCTGTATGTGTACATCTTTTAAGCTGTTACACTTCCTTGCCTTTGGTCCGATGTATGCCACTGGCAACATGTCCCATGATGTAACCAAATCCTTGTAATTGAATTCATCACTGGCCACTAATAAAACCTCTGGTACTGGTTCCTTTCCTGGAGTTTTAATCGCTTTTAATAATTTTAAGGCTTTTGGTCTTTTTTCCAATCCGTACATTTTCCGTTCACTAATCAGGATGTCCAATAAAAATTCCCTTAGTTCCTTAGTTCCTGGTATTTCCTTCAAACTCAAGAATAATGAATCAGCACCGCCTGGTACCAATCTTATAACCTTTAAACCTTTTGGTAGTGCTTCTGGATCAGTTATATCGACTTCTTCATCAGGTTTCCTTTGACACCTTGACCATGTGTCTGCGAACACATTATCCTTTCCTGGATAGTAATGGATTTGGAAACTATATTCGCTCAAGTCGTCCAGAACTCGGGCCAATTTACTATCCACTAGCTTCATCATATGTAGATATACTAATGGCCGATGATCCGTGTACAAGATAAAGTCCTGACCTAGTAGAAAAGGCCGAAAACTTTTAATTCCCCACCGTATGGCTAGCAGTTCCCTTTCTATTGTGGAAGTTTTTCGTTCACATGCATTGAAGGAGTTTGAGTTATACGCAATTACTCTTCTACCGCCTTCTTGTTCTTGGCACAAGCCTGCACCCATACCAAATCCACTGGCATCCACGTAGAGTTCCAACTTTTTGCTACCTTCCGAGAAATCTGGGAATGCTAACTCCACTGATTCTTTCATCCGTTCTTTCAGTTCCTCGAAAGCCTTGATCCTTTCGTTTGTCCATTCGATTTTGTCCTTTCTTTTGCCTCCCGTTAGTGCGCGGAGAGGTGCTGCCACTCCTGAACAAATTTTTTATAAATTTTCGTTGAAAGTTAATCATTCCTAAGTATCGTCTTAGCTCTCCCACATTGGTAGGTCTCTCCAACTTGTCCACTTGATCCATAAATTCAGGGAGTTTTTTGATCCCTGTCCTGCTGATGATGTGTCCTAGGAATTTAACTTCTTTCTGGACCCAGCTACATTTACTCACTTTTACCTTGACGTTCGTTTCGCAGAAGCGCTATAGGACCTGTTCAATCAATACTAAATGTTCTTTAAATCCTTTTGATATTAATAAGACATCATCGACATAAACCACTACCTTGTCCCGACTAAAACCTGTTAGTATCCGCTGCATCTCCCTCTGGAATGCTGCAGGTCCATTCTTTAACCCCAAACTCAGCCTTTTAAACCGGTATTGGCCGCTGACTGTTGAAAATGCTGTGAAATTTTTGCTTTCTTCCTCTAACTGCATCTGATAATAACCTTTCACTAAGTCCAGACTGGTAAAGTATTGTACCCCATGACATCCAAAGATGGTTTCATTTATGCTGGCCATTGGGAACCTATCTTGCTTCGGTCACTTCGTTTTAACGGTGTCGATAGTTCTAATACATAGGACCGAAGTGTCCTGTCCTTTTTCCTTAACGGCACGCACCGGAGAAACTTCCATTCTGCAGCACACGGTTCTACGATGTCTTTTAAACATAATTCCTTTACTTGAAACTCCTTTACTTGGTTTTCGATTTCATCATTAGTCTTCTGATCGAACCCTCCTCGCCCGCTTAAGGTGCACATGACACATGAGAATGTAAACGCAGACGACACCGATGTGGGTGTGTGTATAATCATGCAACCTTTATCCTTGTATGGGTCATGGAGTCTCACTGAGTCCCGAATCGTCCTTTACTTAATGACTTTTTCCATTTGTACAAAACCATCCGTGACGTTCTCCCGGTTGTTCCTTAGTTATTTAGTTTCTTCCATGAAAATTAATTTTCCTTTTAAAGATTTTTCCTTCGTCCATTCTTCTTCAATGACTCCTTGCTTCTCTATTTCCCGTACTGTTGTGTTCACTGCATAATCATTACTTTGGTATCGTCTCAGGTTATCTTCATCTACCACTAGATTAGCCATTCCTATTCTTTCACCTCTTCCCAGTTTTAATTTTCCTGGTATCAGTTTTTTTATCAGTATTAGTTCCTTCCTTGTTGTTCCATTGTACCAATCCTGGTAATAATTTAAACCTTTTATTATATCCTCTTCGGATATGGTCCCTTTCTTCAACTAATAACTCTTCAGGTTGAACGTCATAACGATTTTCATTTTTAGGTTTAATTTCCTGGGAAACCCATTTGGCCTTTATCGGAGTCCAATCATTAGCAGTAATTGTTGTTTCCTCTGTGTTGTATACGGGTATTGACGTAACCACCCTCACACAATCTTCAGATCTTCCTGTAAAAAAATTTACACCTTGTTCTTATAATTATATTCCCATGCCTTAAAAAGATCCACTTTTAACAATCACCTCCATTCTTGTTTTGTACCCAGAAATGGCATTGCCCAGTATTGTTCCTTCTTTCAGTCTACTTACTACAAAACAAAATCTGATAGACCAATAATCATGTCATTTATGGCTTTAACCGTGTAATGTAGCCGTTTTGTTGAGACTCCACATGGTAAGTTTGGGTCTCCCACCACCTCCTTAACCTCATCTCCTTTATTGTTAGTTTAGGGTTTAGGCAATCCTTCTAATTTTGTGGCCTCTTCAATCAAGGCAATATTGATCACCACTGTCTACTATAGCATTCACTTAACATTATTCAATTTATTTATAAATCGCAACAATGGTTGTTAATTAAGACCTGCCGCCTACCTTGAATCTTGGCTTCTTCCTTCTGCGTGGTACACTCCTGTTGTTGTGTTTGTTATGCTCAACCCTTTATCCCTTTATCTTAGTATCCTTTGTGGTAAAAGACTTCCTCTGTCAGAAGAGTTTGAATATGAGTGTCTCACAGCCACGCCACGTGGCGAGTAATATATAACCCTACTACTATACTGGAACGGCAGCGTCTGCGTGCGACTCCAGAAACTCTACCATACAACCTTGGGAAATTTGAGTAGTCTCGGAGGGATGTTTAAATGTCTCATCTCATCTGTCTGAATATTAAGAGCCTACATACTAGGAATGGTTGGTTGATATCATAATTGTGTATGAATGCTCCTCTTGCAGCTCCGGACATCTGGTTTGCGTGTGCCAGCGCAACTCCAAAAGACGGGCATTGGTTAGCACTCGGAAACGCGTGTAGCATAAGAACGGGAGAACGGATTCGTGTAGTGTTCTGTGCCGAATAACTATCGCTCGATATGGGTTGATGAGTCCTGGTATTCACTCGCTTTTGCTTTTTTTATCCCCATTCCTCTCATCATTACATCTCTTCTCATTATAAAGGCGTGAAATCATGGCATCAATTACTTGGTTCGGCGCTCCACTAGACACATGCGATTGTCAGATTCTCGAGCACGAGATAGACTGGTTGACATCGATGCGTGAGGAACCTCCATCTTTCATATGTATAAAGGTTGTTCTTCACTAATCCCTCCCGATAGCTTTAGCGGTAAAGATAACTTAAACCACCTTGTGGACTCTAACATTTGAGGCATAGTTATGAGAATAAGGAGTCGCTATTGCGCGTCCTCGTAAATTCTGTGCTCAATTTGTCTGTAGTTTGAGTTTTCTTGGGTTATATTTAGAATGGAGAGATACCCACAGAGAATCTTCGCCATCATATGTCTGTGGTAATATAGAAGCTGATTGCTGAGATTACACTTATTACTCTCTAGTGTGTATTCTTAAAGTCAAATACGCTTTAATACCTATAGGATTTACCCATATTATTCTAAGAATACCTAGTCGCTTTACTAAATAGGCAAATTCTCCTCGATTTATTTTTCAGTGATATAGCGGTTCTATTGGTTAGTTAGGTTTAAAAATAAAAATAATCTTCAGTTTGTATTATTACTATCTTTTTGTGCATCCTCTCATTTTAATATGTATATATTCAATACATATCAATACATCTGTTTATACATCTTGATCTCTCTTTTCTCATCCAATATATAAGTTTCTGCGTAGTCAATAGCGTTCTCCTCACAGACACAACCTGTGAAGACTCTCGCTCGTTAACAAAAGGTTAAATAACTGACAAACGAAGCATCTATTGTCTTGCATATGGGTTATATCTCATCCTGAAGTGCCAGTTTTCTCCCTCCATTTTTATTAAACATGTAGGGTCATGTAATCAACCATATTGGAATTAATGCCTCGTCCCTATTTGATATATCTTCTTATCATGCGTCATTTTATAGTATTGTATCCTCGTTCTATGGCCCTAAGATTATACGAATTATTAATTGATTACTCACTATCCAGCGGACCTTTATATCACTTTCTATTTAATTCACCTCCCATTCTATATTTTTGATAAATTTATCTTACTACTGGCCATTATTCCTTTTTGTATCAAGCTCTAAATATAAAAATGATAGTTTCATAACTACTTATTGCTTGTCCCTATCTACTTTACTTCTCTTTATGAGTTAGCGATTGATCAACGCCTCTAGTATAAGAAGCCATAAATTCCTATGCTTATCATCTAAAAAGACTGAGCAAACAGCATAACCAGGTGGTGAACATAGATTACATTGCTGGAGGAGAATTGTTCTGGAGTCTAATTTTAGTGCTCGAAAACAATATATACAACAATTCTAACCAAGAAACAATACAATAGCTACAGGCGCGTAAATGTGATAACGAATTTTTGGAATCCTTCTAGTTTAGAACTTTCTTAACTGCTTCTACGGTTAAATATACATAAAATAAACACTATACATATAAAAAAACCAAATGCTATTCTTATTAATTAACCCTGGGACTATAGGTAATATGAGTAGAATAGCCATTAAATATAGAGTAAAGTGCTACTTTATATACTCTTTTACTTTCTTAAATCATAAATGAAGCCTTCTCTCTATAAATTATTGTATATTATTTGTTTTTTACCTAAGGAAATACCCCAATGTGGTATATACCGTACAGTATCCATGTGAAAAAGTCGGTGGGTCGTCTCGGCGCTTCCAGGGCACCACCTACGCGGTAGAGAGGGAAATAATCCCCACCGCGCCCCGGCGCCAGCGGGACGAGGCCGGCGCCGATCATCCCCGAGCCCTCTAGCGCGTGCCTCTCGTTATTAGCCGTGATGTATACTCTGCTCTTTGCGCAGGGTATATACTCGTCCTCTCCTCGAGAAAGTATTGTGCAAACAACGGTATACTCACCCTGTGGCTTCCCGGGATTCGTGCGCTCTTGAGCCCGCACCTTTACATTTGCTCTCTCCGCATATTAATTATCACGTTTTATAAATTTATCCGCTACTTCTAGACAATAATTCGACTACTATAAATATATAATGATTTTCTATATAAATACTCTTATCATTATTTGCTATAATTTATAATATAATATATTCACTTGAGTACTTTAGACATGAGCTTATTACCTTGATGTATTCCACTCCTTAGACTCCTAGTTACTAATATCTACTCAAGATTTCTTTTTAACCACTTCTTTACTTACTCTACCTTGATCTGTCATCTCAACTTTCGGTATCATTCGGATTTTCTTTTTTACTTCTGATATATTGAACTTAATTTCTACTGTTATATATATATATATTATATATTATTATATTTACTTTTACTATGATTCTTCTTTTCCTATGTTTATCTATCTATCTTTTTATTATTATTAACTTTAATTTTAGTGTTGTCCATATTCAGTTTCGTCTCCTCTCATAAATATGTGGATCAACTCAATTCTATTACTATTACGTTAGACTATCATACTTATATTAATGCTGTTCGCATAACAATCGAATGAGGTCAGTGGATCAATCACTGTTATAAATTTTCCGACGCTATAATGATAAGTTTGTTTAACTATGTAGCTCTCCTTTTCGTGCTTCATTGCTCGTAAAAAGTTTCACTCTAACTCGATCATACATTAGAATTTACTTCATTTGAACAGGTATCTACCTCACCTTTTGCTCTACAAAGTAGTATATAGTGACAAATTTATTGGCAGAGTTATCAATCTACTTAATTCTTGGTACTCTTTATATTATGTTATATATAAAAACTGTAGCTTGCAGAAAAACACAAAATTTCATAATATGAAGAGACTGAGCTCATCTTACACTGTCTACAACTTTACATATGACTTACTGACAGGCTCTCAACGTATCACTCGCTATACATGCTTTTTTAGACAGCGTATGTCAATCATCTCGAGATACCATGTTCCGTTGTCGTCACGTAGTTGCCATGTGCCTCCAATAAATATTAGCGCGTGGAAGTGTGTTTAATTCCCTTCAATCTTTATTTACTCACTCCCCACTATGGTTGTGAGGTAGTACTGACACTAATTCGCCTACATTGGCGCATGAAAGAGTATGTCTCTGCCGTCAATGCTGTCTCAACAACGGAAGCGGGCATAGCGTCTCAGTCTCTGAATTGACTGAAACAGCTTATTCTTTTAATGTATCAAAAAAATCTTACATCACTGTGCAAGCATCTGAAATTCCTCCATATAGCGGATAGAGACATCATAAACAATGGTGCACTTGCCTACCTTTCAAGAGACACATGTGAGCCTTAGTGTCAACCCTTAACGAACGAGGTTCTCATACTGATACACCATTCTGCAGGATCGCTTTATTGTGCCAGCGCACAGACCTTATCATTTACTGGTATATGACAAAACAAAGCCAAAAAAACCTAAACAAGCCCCCAAACTGCTTGGAATTATGAGAGTAATAAATGTTGAGTTATCACACTCTACTAACAAAGCACAAGAGATATTAGTTAATAAAAGCGCACTTACTTGGAAGCAGCTTACTTATGAAGGCTTGAGCAATACGAAGAAAATGAAAAACCTCTTATATCCTAACAAACATAAAGGGTAAGGCACGACTTGCATGGTTGAAAAAACATTATTGATCTATGGACTATAAGATATCAATGGTGGAAAGGGTACCTATTTAATAGTACTCGAGATCTCGAACTTTTTTAGCATAAAATAATCATTACTTAGGATATATATATAAGTAATCATATACTGTTGAGGACGTCGTCAATAGAGAGATAGAAATGTTATAACCATACTCAATATCATTATTTACCAACTCAATTACAAATTATCCTACATTCGTGTGAGTATATGTGTGGGGTTGTATAGGCAGTACCTCCATCAATTGGTATGTTGTCACATATGTGATATAAATACGAGATGAATTAGTAAACTATAAATATTACATGTAGCTCACTCGGATAATAACAAATATGAATTTACCATATTGCCATAAAAGATGTGTTTGGATGAATGAAATTTTTAATTTCCAGATGATATATGCACTCTATTTCATCGATCAAAAGTGGATAAGCAATTGGAGTCAATAAAACAATTACCCATATGGAGTGACCATAGCCACTGAGTCCGGATCCAATCCAATAGAGGAATCTCTGGAAAAAAATTTGGACTTCTTACCTTCATCTTAATAAAATCAAAACCTAGCTACGAAAAGGGACCTAATATCGGGCCTTATTAAGTCTTGGTTTCATGTGTTATATGTGAAAACGATTTGAAAAAACTTTATAGTATGCCTGAAAGATAGTAATAAATTTAAAAATGTTGTAAAAGAGATATAAAGTGATTTAAATACAGAGCTTATAAAAATGTAAAGTGAGAGTATAACATTTAAAATTATTTTGTTTATCATTCAAATAAACTGTTTTAAAGACCTATTTTACAGATATCTTTTCTTTATGTTCCAATATACTCTGATACAGATACTATTAAAAAACAATATTCCATATGAAGATGACTTTACTATAAACACATTCAAAATTGTGGGAAAAAAATCATTGTTATATTGCTATATACTCACGATTTATCACTATTGACATTGCGCTATTTTCAAGTAGTTTGTAGTGGAACTCAAAATTGTGGGCGTATATCTCCTCTCCATTAAATTTTTATACTATTACATTTATATTTTCTTTAATGGGAGGGTAAAGAATATAAAAGAAGGTAAAAAATACATAACAAAAAAATTGAATGTATCCTTTTTATCTCGAGGTCAATGGGCGTGTCCATAATCACTATCTCTATAACCTCTCTCAAAATTTTCTCATTAAACTTTTATAAGAGGAAAAATCGTTGCTCCATCTCGCTCTCTTTCTTCCTAAACGAAACATACCGTAAGCAAATGTGAAGAGAACACAGGGGATAATAAGAAATTATATTTGATATGATTTAAAGCATTGAGTACTCTCATTATATTATAAAAAAAAATAGTTTGAACAAAAAAAATAAAAAAATAATAATAATTTATCAAACTTAATCAAAAATATTAAAATATTTATATATATATTATATATTATATATATATATATATATTTTTTAAAAAAGGCAACAACGAATAAAAATAAAGTAAGTATTGTGCAATATAATGAATATATTCATTTAATAAATATATAAATAAAAAAATAAATACATATTACTCTCTTTGTTTAATCACGTCACTTTATTTACACCCTTTATTATTTTATTTTCTTTCGTATTTACTTATATTTTATATATCCCTTAACTTCTCATGTATATATTCCCTCACTATTACTTTTTCCGATTCATTTGTATGCTGAAGGTGTTACTCTCTCAAATTTATAAATTCCAGTGGTAGTTCTGTTTAGATACGATTTGGCGTCATTTAGTTTATTAATAATACGTACTATAGCTTTCATTGTTTATTTTTAATAATGAATTACTAATTCCTTTATTTATTTTATCTTATTTTACGCTAGACGGTCTTAGTGAGTGAGTTTACTATACTTTTATGAGCTGAATGGTGCTCCCCTGCACGCGCATCGAGCTCCACGCCCAAAACTTAATAAGACTATTATTATATGTATATAAGTAAGAATATATTATATTTATAGTTTTTCTACTTTTATCATTAATACACGGATGTGATTTTGATATAATAAAGAGCAATACAACAATAGTACAAGAGACATCCAATAAATTGAGTATTTTCGATTTTCCATTTAATGATAACTCCTAATTCTCGTGAGATATAATTTTTTTTTTTTTTTTACAATTATTCACGCACATAACAAACTATTACCAGTGATTTCTAAAACAAATTGATAACACATGTGTTACCCTGTAATAGCCTTGTAGTTTTGATGAATATTGGAGTTGTAAGCGCTCTTTCTGGATGTACCTGTTACAATATAATATTATAATATACTTATTATTAATAGTAATTATAATAAATTACTTAAAAATTAAATTCATATATATATTTTTAGATATCGCAATAATAATTCAACAAGAATTTATATTATTACAAATTTAGATAATATATTTCATAAATTCTATAATATACTTAAATATTTAAATATTATTATAATAATACCTAATATATCAAATAATATATAGACAATATTGAGTGACGGTAAAAATATCGATACCGCTCCTTTATATTTTAAATACTTATCCAAGTTTGGCCAACAATAATAGTAGTGTATATTAAGTTATTTCCTTAAAATAATTCGGGGAGTATATAAGATTATATTGTATAGATAAAATCACCTCATATAGACACAATATGTGAGAGTGATTGTCCTCTACGTAGCAACTCATACAGATTAATTATTTGCTATCACACCAAAGATATTATGCTTCAATAATGATTATCCTTTTATATGATCCTAACCTAAGTATATTTGATATTAGGTATCAATGATATTCAGCTATTTATCTAAATATAGAATTATGGTATTATAATGAGGAGCACTCACACCACCACGTTTCGCAGCTCAAATACCAACCGGCTAGTGCCACCCAATGTGTGATTCTACCACACCTTTATCCTAGCTTATCTCCGTTACTTTATGTGGAGCTAACTATTGGTAGCTCTACAATCGTCTTTTGGTAGTTATTGGCTATCCCGCAATCTTACGTTTATCTACTCATGAAGAAATAACAACATAAATATGTATCAAACCATATCACTGTTCGCGTTAATACTCAGAATTAGTGACATATAATAAAACTATTATATTATATATATATATATGGTAATAGTCCCCTCTTTAAACACTAATTCCGAATATCAAACTTATAGTTTTATCATAACTAAATTCGAGAATATGTGTAATTAATATCAACTGAATAATATAATCGTTAAAGATATATCGCAATAGAATATCTGTCTGTTACCCATTAATCCATCCACTAGTATTTATATATCTAAACATTTAGGAGAGTGAGTGAATAGTTGACATTGGCCTATCGGCATTTAAATATTAATCCATAGATAATAATAATATTATCAAATAAATGATAATACATTATTTAATAACAATAATGCTCTTATATAATAACATAATAACAAATAATAATCTAATATAATAATTAATTAAATTAAAATTAATTAATTAATTAAATTAATTATATATAAATATAACTCAATTAAATACAATAACTAATTAATAATAATTAATAATTAATATATAATATATAATAAATATAATTAAATAATAATAAATAATATTTAATAAATTTAATATAATATTAAATATAATAATTAATTATAATTAAACATATAATTATATAGAGAAGTGAAGAGATGAAATTGAAGATGAAGTGGAAGATAATAAATTCCCGACGCAGCGAGAAGCCATATGCGAAGAGAACATAAGATATAGCTATTTGATTAATTATCGAAATCGATGAGGATATCTTCCATTTATGAGGGCAATTTGATGTAAGGTCTCATCCATAACACTTATCACACTGAGTACTTCTAGATATTCACATTCAGCTTCTTGCCAACTTATATCCTCTTCATAACCAACTCTATTAATAGCACAGTCACTCGGAGCGTCATACAAGAAATAATTTACCATACAAACACTCACAATATAAACATCTAGTATCCATTAATTAAGACTCTCTCACTAACATATTTATCATGTGGACAAACACTTTTTTTCATATTAGCTCTTGTGATAGGGTGAGATGAATAAAATAGCTCTCGTGACAGAGCACTCATCTAATAATCTGAGAGTGTCCGTTAGGAATGTCATAATAAATTGTACAGTAGATAATTAGATGAGTGAGGAATCCTAATTCTTACACATATAATTATAACCCTATGAAATAAATTGCTTTAAAGCATGTCCATCTGACCTAAAATGTGGAGAGACACGTTGTACATGTATAGATCTACCTTGTGTATCTCCGAGAGTCCAGAATTGTGTATGAATTATCTATATCAATAATAATAATGGAACATAATAGAAATGTGTAGAAAGAAAACACCACTCTCTTTGATAGAGAGAGGAATTAGTTATATCGGAGGGTCGATGATATATTCGTACTTTCTCAGCTCACAAGTGTGTAATCTCTCCTATCTAGCCCTCTCTACATGTGGGAGGACCTGATAACCTCATTATAGTCGGATGAACTATGAATAGTTAAGAATATAGGTGTTTTAGGTCAAAATGTATGATAAAGTGTGCTTCGAGAGGAGCACATGAATGAGTATAGATGGGTATAGATAGAAGGAGAGAATATGCACGGTAATTAAGACCGTAGAGGCAATGAACGGGAGGGGCGGCTAATGTGGAGCGAATGGTCAGTCTCGCGCACGCATAATACTCGCCATCGAACACTAGCACCTATCAGCCACCAGCAGACTATTGATAGATTATTTGTTTGTATTGTGTAATTATATAAGTACTAGAAAATCTAATATGTTATAATTTAAGTTTGAATATAAGGTTAAGGAATTATGAGTATGCCAACATATGGTCCATCTAGAGTACGTGATGTAAGTTTAGAGAGTTAGTGACTTTCTTAGTGAATAATCTAAATGATTGTTATTTGGATGTAAGATAAGTTAAAGGCTTGAGTGATAGTGAGTTATGTTGGGCGCTTAATAGTATATTTGTAAATAGGGATATCGAAAAAAGGATTGTGTTAATGGTGCTACTATGCAAGTCTGCTTTAATATGAGAATGCGATAATGTATAGGTGATTGATTTCGTTGAGGGATAGAAGGTATGATGTAAGTATATAACATTCTTATCGGTGCACAATAGAGAATTATTGAGTCTTTTATTGTTTATTATGTTGTAGTTTGGCGAGTAGTGCACAAGAGTTTCGGCTACGCATTTATTAAAGTAAAAAGTATGATGATATTGATATGTCTCGACTATGAAAGATATTTTATAGAAGCTGATGTCGATGGACGTAAATCATCTGTAGAATGGAGTTTGTTATGGCATGAGAACGTATTCATTGAGTCTTATAATTTGTACTGTATTATGCTCAATGTCTTAAGATTCAGCTGGGTGGATGGCTATTAAAAAACAGCTCGATGTATTATCAAAGTCTCAGGAATGTTTCCTTGAAGAGAATTAAGGCTGAGAAAAGTTGATACCAGTTAATTGGACAGCTCGTTTTTATATGGAATATGAACATATTGTGATGTAACTATCCTTACCAATATAAATATCAATAGTCTGAGTGCAATTCAAAAGATGATAACTGAATCTTTCCCAATCATTCCGATCATACACATGAAGGGAAGCCCTTATAGTATATACCTATAACAAAGAGAATAACCCTCTCCAATTTCCTGAAAGTTTACGTGGCAAGAGACAATTACACTTGAATGTCACCAATACGTGTTTGTAAACACGGGTTATATAGAATAGGCTTTGAGCGATGAAAGAATTGTAACTAATGTGACGTAAAAAAATTGAGTGGTGTTTGTATGAAATATGCTCTAGAATGTCCATATTAAATTAGTTGAGATAATAATCGTGAATATATCGAGATGAGTACGGGAAATATATAATCATTGTATGTATTTATTACTTCACATAGGAGAGAGACTCAAATGTTGCCACACTGAAATTAGGAGGAAGTGGTGATGATCATAGTAGCGTCTGGTAATTAATTAATTGAATATTCACTCGGATTACAGTCTATGGAAAAGTGAGATTCGTCTGAGGCAATTGTAAGATGAACGGTATAATAGCAAAACTTCTTTGGAGGAAGCGCGAAAGTTGTTAAGAAACTGAGAGTAGATTAAGGAGAAAATACTATTAAGTTAGAAATTAATAGAACATTATCACTCAGAGGAATTACGCTGCTGTTTATGACAATGAAAGGAGATAAGTGTAGATAGAGAGTGTCGGTAGGGTGTATTGATAACGTGTCGAAATTTGGCATAAACATTGGCAGGTAATTCGAAGACGGTGATAGTTGTTGTGGGTTTGAGAATCAATTCCAGATCCTGCTAAGCGGTATTATAGAGAATTCCACAACTCAGTGATATTTTTTGGTGGGAACAGCTGTTTTAAGACTCAGAGTATTGGAAATATTTAGCTAATAGGTTAGAGCGTGACGTACAAATTTATGATGTCACACCTGAATGTGCCAAGAATATTTAACACTTGCTGCTTTTGAATTATTTGTGGATCAACGGAATTACTAGAGATCAACGATGTATTCCAAAGATGAGAACTTCTGTGTAATGCGTCTCTTCTAGAAAAATCATAGCGATATGTTCATTTATAAAATATTGAGAATACGTGAAATGCTCTCTGAATACTGCGACAAGTTTTGGTTACGGGAATCCTATCATAGGAACTAATAGGGAATTAGTTATATCCTCGAGTGCTATGATAGTTTAGATTATATATTCTGCTATTTTTGTTCGAAGAATTGCTTCAACTGGACTGAGGTGAACTGATTTGAGCGAATGAAAACTAGTGCATTTAGATAAGTGGAGTAAGAGTCTCGATATTATAAGATTAATAATCCTTCCATATTGAAACATATGAATAAGAATTAATGAGAATAAGTTATAAATAATAATATTGAATTAGGTGTTTTATGCACTTGCAACAGGTGTTTGACAGGAAATTAATTAGGTAAAGCTATATTAGTGACAGGTGTTTAAGTGTAATATTTGTGATGTTTATATTATAGGTGTGAGTAGTAGCTTTTTGATATGAAATAAGAGTAGTATATTATCGATTAGTGATGCGCATGTGAGGGAATAAATAACGTTGAAAGGTGATGTTTTATTTATAATATTTAAATGAAGAGGATTGATTATCCAGGGATGTTTCATATGAGTATTCACGCCTGGTGTACAAGGGGATGTCTGTGGGTGGAGATGATTTATATATATATATATATATATAGTGTGAGTATGAATAGTAATTTAAGAGGCAGGAGGCTGGTATTAGGGAAGGTGATTTAATTTAATTAGACTGATGGATGAATAGGATAAGAGGATGATGAAGGTGCCCTTAGCTTATATTGGGCTGAGCTGATGTTTTTAGTATATTCGACTGATACTTCATGTTTTCTACTTATAACTCATAATTATGATATATATATTATATATATATTTAACATTAATATAGTAAAATTGCGATTATAAATGTATTTGAAAAACGTATCAGTTAAAATTATATACATAAAATTAATAATTAAAAAATCGAAAAATTATAAAGAGTAATATAAATTAATATAAAGTTCTCAAAAATAAAAGTAAATAATTAAATATAAAATTAATTACTAATGCAGATATAATACATAAATTCACTTTTTTATTAGTCCAAGCTTTACCTTTATATATTAAGCTACTAGAGTATCACCGGTTGATTATATTACATCATCTTCAGCTCTATGAGATTATATTATTTTACAATAATAGTAATTAAAAAATATACTATGGTATAAGTGAGCTATTTTGGAAAAAAGGATTTTTATGTTTAAGTCCCATTAATATATTCTTAGTGATAATAATAT
The DNA here is from genome assembly GCA_015478945.1 of Trachelipus rathkii. Lineage (NCBI taxonomy): Eukaryota > Metazoa > Arthropoda > Malacostraca > Isopoda > Trachelipodidae > Trachelipus > Trachelipus rathkii. The sequence continues at coordinate 4,873 of JABUQX010065903.1, read as the reverse complement.
GTTCGACAGAATATAAAATTATATTTAATATAATATATATATTATATATATTAATATATATATAATAATAGATATATATATATATTATATATAATTTATATACTATATAATATATATTATATATAAATATATATATATATATATATTAATTATATTTATAATATATATATTAGATAAAATTAAATAATAAATTTATTCTACACTCATATCAAATCCAGATATAATAATTTAATATGCGTGAATTGTGGATGCGGAAGTTTATCATAAAATCTCAGGTTGAATTGCGGTGCGGATGGTCAAATTTAATTACGGATATATGAGGATGCGATGCTTCACATTAATCACTAATATTAATATATATAATATTATATATGATATATATATATAATTGATTATTATATATAATATATATAGATATATATATTATATATAATATATAATATATTATTATATATATATATTATATATAGTATTGATGAAGGGTACTATATATAATATATATATATATATATATATATATATATAATATATTATAGACAAAGTGGAAGGAAAAAAAATTACTAGTAGCACTCTTATTGAAAGAAGTAAGAACCGATGAGACTAGTATCATTTTGAAATAGCTGAAAAGGAATTTTTTTCCTATAGATTTGAAGCTGAATTAAGAACGAATATAATGCCTGTATGTGTAGATTGGTGGCTTTTAAGTGTGTCTGTGTAATATCTATATTGCTAAGTGGTGCAGGTGTAGCTCTACAGTTCGGACGCTCAGAGTGCACGTCAGGTCACCCCTTATAGAGGATAACAAAAAAATGTCATTTTGCCCCAAAACAAAAATAAATAATATATGAGGGTATTATTATATGATTGCCTCATTTAAAATAAATAAAATTCAATTTTTCTGTAACATTGGAATAAATCATAAATATATTAGAGGAATGATAATATTGCAGATGTTGGGGAGGATAAATTTAATAGCGGAAAGCAGAGTCAAGGTTGATTTAAAGAAATAACCATAAATTGATGATCTACTTCACATTCCCCCAAAATTTATGACCATGTATTTCATAGCAGGAATGAAATAGGCGCTTAAATGGAAATAAGTACTTCCCTGCATTTATACACATAAAATAAAATAATTAGCTTATTCATTTTATATTATTTTTATTTAGTTACCCCTAAAAAATATTTTATTTTTTATTTAAACTTTAGTTATTATAATATACACCTATATATACATTTACTAATTACCCTTATTAAAACATGTAAGCCGTATAAGGGTTTATATAGATTAATCATTATTAACTTAATATTAATTTAATATATATATATATTATATATATATATATATATAATATATTTTATATATATATAGATTAATTAATATATATATATATTATATATATAATATATATTAATATTATATATTATATATATATATAATGAATATATATTTATTATATTAAATATATTATATATATATATATAATACCTATATATATATATTATATATATTAAATATTAATTATATATTAATATATTATATATATATATAATTAATAATATATATATTATATTAATATATATAATATATATACTATAATATTATATATATATATATATATTATATTATATAGTTAATATATGATTTATAAAATTTAACTATTTTTATCTCCAGATAGATATATAATTTATCTTTTTTTTTCTTCATAAGATTATATTATATATATATATTATATATATTAATATATTATATAATATATATATATATTAATATATATTAATATAATATATATATGTTTTTATAAGTAGTAGTAGGTCGATTTTGAAATCATAAAATTAAGTTATTTAAATATTTATTGAACAAAATTATAATAGTAAAACACGTATTTCATATTTGTAGTGTGATTTGGAGATTAATTTATTATATATATATTTATTATAATTAATGTATTATAATTATCAAAAAATACAGAAAATAATGTAATTTTTTACCTAAAAGGTGGGGATATAAAGGTTTAATATGTTACTTACTTACCAAATATTTAAGAAATAGGAAATTATAAATATTTGTTACTAATACAGATTATATTTTTAAACTATAATTGAAATGTAAATACTAAAATAATCTCAGTTTCCTCTAATGACATATAACAATATAAACATTTACATACCTACTTATTTCGTAATTCAATAGGTATTGATTAATTATAATATTATATATATATATAAGGGCGTATTCTTATACATATAAATTAGTTTTTTGTATTTGGTAGTATAAAATTCTATAACCCATATGATTTTGAATGTTCTTTTTTATAAATGCTGTCAATAATAATTAACTGGTAGATCTGAGCATATCCTTATAACTCATAATTTTAATATATATGAAATTATTAAAATATGATATTTAAATTATATTTTCTTTCAAAAATATATTTGATTAAAGCGATATAGTAACATGTATACTGTGTGTAAGATTGATCAAATTCGAGTTTTACTAACTATTTAATATATAATGTAAGAAAAGATTTTTAGTATCCTTTTTTTACTTCTAGAATTTTTACCTCTGAGAAGGATGTAATATCTTAAATATAGTGGGATATGAATTCGAGCGTGATGAAATCTTGTCATATTCGTAATATGGCTTTAAGTCTAGATCTATGAAATAACCTGTTACATATCGAAACGAATAGATTCGAAAAAGGTAATACGGCACACATCCACGGGATACATCCGTACACATTATTCGCCATCATATTTGGTAAAAGCATTTCATAAGCCTACGGGAGTATAATTTGAAAAAAAGTGGATGACAGATTGAATTACTATTCTTCTATCTCTTCGCGTCTCGGCGTGACTACTCATCTCTCTTCTCTCTATCTTTTCTTCTCTTCATCGCATCTCTCTCTCATCATCCTTATCCATCTCCTCTTCTTCTTTCATTTCGTGATATTGTGAGGTCATAATCGAAGTGATCTATAATACTCTATTTAATTTACACTAGTATATTGCTCCACTGAGACGGCTCTGACTCAATGTTACAAGAGAGTATAGATATTAATAGAGATATTTGCGAATTGCTGAGATAGAGGTAAGTACTGGCCTATTTATGATAAGTTATAGGATTTAGTCGGTAGTTCGATAGTTGACATATTATTGGAGAACTTTTTAATTTAATATGATAATTGATATAGTTGCACGAGTTATATTACTATATTAATGTATATTATGGTATTTTACTCACTTGGAATTATATATTTGAAGTTGTTAGTTTGCTATACCCCAAAACTGTTTTCTTGCTATAGGAAATTATTTAAGTAGTTTAAACCCATATTTCTATATCGAAAGACGGATATATAGTCTATCATTATAATACGGCTATATAACTAATACACGCTTTGGTTTACACAGAGACAAAACAGCTTTATATTATATAAAAACTTGAATAATATTTATATACTGATATTTTGTCAATTAATATAAACAATAAAAGAAATAAAGTAATATTTTCCTGACTAAAGGTTATCTTTTATTATCAGAAATCTCACGTATAGCGCGAAGTGTGAATTTTTACCTAAAAAATAAAAAGAGCTATCACTTATAGCCGGCATCTACTCTGCTCGAATTGTGTGCGTACATTAGTATATATTCGATAATATAATCTCTTTATACGAAATCATAATTTATATATATTTTGAAGATTGCAAAGGTTTCTATAATATCGGTTAAAAAGGCTATTATAAATGTTTTTTAAAAATATCCTTTATTGAGAAAAAAAAATAATAAAAGATTATATCAAAAGAATGAAAAATATGATGTTCAATTAAGTGTTGTTCATTTTATTATATGATTATTATATTTATTAAATTATTATTAGTTAGGCTAAAAAAAAAAAAAATGGTTAATAATAAATTTATTTATATATAAAGTATAAATATAATTAATAAACATTTATAATATATTTTATATATTCTATATATATACTTATATAATACTATATATATAGTATATATATTTATTATATATTAATTATATTATATTATATATATATTATCTATATATATATATAATATACATATTTAATATATATAAATATATATATTATAATATATTATAACATATATATATTATTATTAATATATATATATTATTTCAATATACATATATAATATATAATATTATTATAGATATATATATTATATATATATATATATATTAAATATAATATATTAATATATATATATATGAAATATATATATATATATGTAATATATATATTATATATATATATATATATATATATAATATATATATATTATTAAACTATAATTATTGATACCCAATAATATAATCTTACCTCATAATGATGAGCGCAAAACCTTGGATTAATATATATTGGTATCATTTTTATATATAATTAGAATACTATTATACTAAGTGATATAAAAAATTTATATAATACTCTAAGTTAATTTATGAGTTCATCAATAAAGGTGACTTAAAAATATTATATATATAATATTATACATATATATCTCAATGCGAGGGATGGTATTACACTCAGTATACCTCCCTATATCTAAAATAATATATACTCTCATAAGTAATAAAACTTTATAGTAATTATACTTTTACTCATATAAATAGTTAAATGAAAATTGGTGATATACATACGTATTAATACGTTGTCAATATTTTAGATTTTCTGTGGTGGTTTCTTATTTTTAAAAATAAAGTTGAGATTGATTTATTTTTTATCAATTTAAACTTAATAATTAAATAATTATATGTCATAAACATTATATGTTATAATTTATAAGTAACAAAAAGAATTTATATAATATAGACAAATAACAAATAAGTGTCTTAAAAG
>JABUQX010065902.1:25000-55840 GCA_015478945.1 Trachelipus rathkii | reverse complement strand
TGTTATGGAATTCATATTACGCTTGAATGAATAATATATAAAAACTATTATATATAAATATAATATATTACTGTTTACCCATAGAATTTACTGACAATACTGTAATACATTATGTTTTTATAATATGTATAAAAATTATTTTATTAAAATATAAACATTAATATACTTTACAGAAATAAGTCTGTACATAGTAAATAATATATATAAGATAAAGTTTAAATATAATAGAGAAGAGCATGTATTAATAATAATATACAAACTGATCACTATAATATATATATATATATATACTGGCGCGCGTATATATATATTAATAGGTGGTTAAGGTTATAACAACTATAATTATAATAAATATATATATATATATTATACTATTATAATTAGTTATTTATATATATAACTATGTTTTTACTAGTTATATTTATATTATATTATAATATTACTATATTATTATTAACATATCAAGAAGAAGAAGATGAAGAAGTAGAAGAAGAAGTTAAAGAAGAAGTAAAAAAGAAGAAGAGAAAATTTAAAATAGTACTCTGCTTATAAAAAAGGTAGCAGAGACACTAGTTAAAAAGTCTCCATACCTGTTATAATATTTTGCAATTAATATAGTTGACTCATATTTATAACTATAAATTGGATCTTTTATTATGAAAACCAATTTGCTTCCTTCGAGGCTATTTGCTATGACGGTAGACTATTTAATTAAAGATATGTTTTATTTCAGTCTCGCTTAATATTGAATAATTGTGACTTTTAGTTTTCGTTAAATCTGAAAGGATAATTTTTTTCAACTTTATAAAGACCTTACCAACAATAACAATAATGGTAGCGCGCGAGATCTTAATTGAATTTTATATTATATTTATTTATATATAAAAATAATTTATTATTATAGCTATCACATATTTTATAATACTAGTACCTGTTAAAATATAAGTTAGATTAGTCAATTTCATACATATATATTTGACGGAAGTTAATTCACCAACTTACCCTATATATAAATATGAATATGTAATAGCTAGGTATATTATAGTATAGTATAATATATACTTTATTATATATTTGTTGTTTTAATATAATATACTTATATAATAGCTATTAATTAGCATTATTAATACTTTTACTTATATAGTGTTCCTACTTAGTAGTATAGAGTACTTATATATATATATATATAGGAAAATAACTCATATTTAATAATATTTTTACGAAAGGTATTTTAATGTTACGTTTACAATTCACTAACCATTGTTTTTCTAATACCTATGATAAAATTTGTCATTATAAATAGAAAATTTATATACATATATATAATAATTATATAATGATATATATATATATATATATATACCTATATTAAATAGCATGTGCACAATGAATGAGTTGTGACAGATTCGTATCTCTTGAATCGCCTCCCATATCTAAAGATTTTCGTTGAAGAGTTTCTTTTGAAGTCTTAATCGTAATTACTCTCCATTTTTTACGCTTGTGAGACCTAAATACTCAACAGGTATTTTCTTATTTGGCAGTTTTCTCTTGTCGAAGTCGCCTTCTTTCGCTTACTGGACCTATAATATTAACATACGATATATTATATAGTTAGTAGTTTCATACGTTAACAGAGTTAGCACGTCTATATTACTCGTATTTTTTTTAATATTCTCTTTAATTGAAGATATAAAAACGTCTGTATTGCTTTCTTTTCTTATCTATCGAAAAATCATCTTTATGCATATAAAGGATAAGGGTGAAATGATTAGGTAAAATACGGTCGCCTCTTACGGCCGTTTCGCCTGTCGGTGAGAAGCCTTCGGCAACAGCAGCAGCAGCAGCAGTAGCAGAAGTTAACACACTCTCATTAATTAATTTTTCAACACTACCCTATACAGTTAATTTAATACAACACCATATTAATAAATTTCTCATCACTATATTTACAAACTTAAAAACACAGGTCCAACAGTAAAGAGATAGATTTTATATCTTAAGTTTCCCTTTTATGACTATATGAGTTACAAATTAAAAAAGGAACTCGTATCATCTTTAAACAGTATTTCAAAGAGAAGTAATCCTTATATTTACATCTAGTAATACAATTAAAGATATATTAAATCATAAAAGAATAATTGTCAGATTCCCTTCGTTGCAATGTCGTTTCCATCCACACATGTGATACCCTTTCAGATGTCAACGTTGTGTGGGTGTGTGTGTGTGTGTGTTAGGTTAGATTAGATTGTTAGGGTGGTGGTTTGTCGTAGTGATGTTAAGAATGAAACAGACAAATGAATACATCATATTAAAGATGCCAAATTACGATTAGAAAGCTAACGGCATCTATATTTTTATTATCTTTAAAAGCTCAATCTTCATACAACGTCAAAATATATTGACTGTCGTATCTCTATAAACTTAGGTGTACACTGGCCTCTGAGAGAGCCTCTGATCAGGTCACCGAAAACATTCCTGCTTTCAATCTCCAATTCCTTCTTGTGTCTATGGCAGATAATAATCGTTCAATTAAAGCAACTCACCGTAGTTGTTCTTATATATACTCTCTTGCAGCACTCTACACTTTCGAAACTGAATGCACTCTAATATTTCTGTCGTTTGAGGTTTTCTTTATCTTATGCGTATTTGCTGCACATGTCTCTTTTCTACTAAAATACTGCTGCCAAGATAGAGAGTTCCCAAGTCTCTTTATAAATCTTCTCTCACACAAACTCCCATGTGCTGCTTTCTGTTATGAAGAGATGAGATTTGACCTTGTGTGACGAATGTATTATATAACCTGCAGTTCCTGCTACTCCACAGTTGTTCTTGAAGACGCAGAGATTACAATATATAGTTAGTAGTTTGACTTTCTGCTTTCAAAAAACTCTATATATATACTAACTTATTATTATATATATATATATAAAATACTGAGCTATATTAACTCAATATAATATATATTTTATTATATATTACATTATATATATATATGTTTTATATAAATAATATTTATTTTGATTATAATATCCTGAAACTAATAAGCTATATACATTTGATTACTTATTATTATTTATATTTTAATTTAATTAATATTATTATTTAATTTGTATTATTTTTATATTATCTAATTATTATATAATTTATATAATTTTTATATTATTTATGTAATTTTTATTATTATAATAATATAATATAATATACGTATTATAATAATATTTAGTATGTATTTATATATAATATTTATTAATCATCATATTATAAGTATATATATATCATAATTTTTATATTTAGTTATATTATATATTAATTTTATTCCCAATGGCCGAACTCACCCAGTAACATTTTGTACTTACTCGTTAGCTACTCACTTCTATCTCTCTCTCTCTCACCCCTCTTCTCCTCTTTCTCGTCTGCTCACTACTCTCTATATACTAAATATATATATATAATATATATATATATATAAGGAGTATATAATTACTATATAAGTATATATATAATATATATATATATATAGTATGATATAATAGTATATAGTAATATTAAATATTAATTACTTGGTTTTTCTGTCCTCTCTAAAAATGTTTTGCTATATTAAACAGTTTTATTTCTACTCTCTCAGAGTTCAACTCTAGGACCCTATAATATTTAAAGTCACTCTAAATTCACAGATACCGTCTCCGCCATTCGATCTCGAACAGGCTAGTGCCAATTTTTAATAGGTTAAAGCGTTATTTAAATATATAGCGGTTATTCTTAACTTTTTCGTTTTAATTTTGCATAATAATTTCATTTATTTGACCAACTTTTCGCCAAAAAAATAAGGAGAAATTTTATGCGTAAACCAGTTATGAAAGTTTGCAAATAGATCGTTTCCTATAATGTTAAACGTCGTGCTTAGCACGAGTGCAGGAGTCACCTCTGATAGTAGATATAATATATAAATTCGTTTTGGTAATACTCACTATTATATATATTATTATAGTTACATAATATCATAATATATATAATACAGCCGTATTTATAACATCAGTATTATTACATACAATATACACACATTCACTATGACACTTATTATATATAATATATCATATATATATATTACATCATGTATTATTAATATACATATAATACATATTATATATTATAAGTAAACTATTAATAGAAAATAATGTATTAATTAATTTCCAATATATTGGAACTGACATTTCTAATAATATTAGCGAAAGTCAGTGTTGGACCATGAGTCCGTGTCCTTGCAAGGAGCAAGATGAAGAAACTCTGGAGTGACAGAGACGAGAGAGAGAGAGTGCAGAACGAGAGAGTGAGAAGAACAAGAGAGATAGAGAGAAGAGACGATTTAAAAAGATAAAGAAGCGAAGAGAGAGAGAGAGAGAGAGAGAGAGAGAGAAAAGAGAGTAGTAATTGGCTACACACGACAGCACAACAAACAAACAAAACCAACAAAAACAAAACTATACACTTCTATCATACACAGTATTATACTCATTAACGGTATACATAACTTAGATTTAGCTTATCACTTCAATTAATGTATTTCCTCCACTTATATATATATAACATGTATCAGTATATATATATATTATTTATAAACATTTGTTTTAATAATATTCAGTATATATACTATATTTATATTATATTATATTATATATATTATATATACATCTATTATATAATAATAATCATAAAATTATTACGATTTCGAAGGATTTGTATAAACTTCAATATACAAATATAAAAATTCAAAACTATATATTAATGTATATATAATATATATAAAAGTTAAATATAATAATAGGTATTAATATTAATATATACTATTGATTATAATATTAATAACTTATTATATTTATTGAGTATTATTAAAATTTATTAATATATATAAATATTATTAAAAGTTTTTAATAATAATATATTTACTTATACTATTATAATACAAAAATAAATTATATTAATAGTAAAAATATTTTATTATAAAATATAAATAACTAATATTATTATTACCAGTTATTACTTTGACGAGTAGTATAATATATATATATAATATATATAATGACCATTAAATAAGCTATATATATAACTAAATATATATATCTATCTAAGGTATATAAATCTATAGTATATAAGGTAACCTAGCACTTACTATAGTAGCTCATATAAACATAATAATAATAATAATAATAATAATAATAATAATATAATAATCAGCAACTCAATCAAATAATAATAATAACAATGAATAATATAATAATAATAATAATAATAATAATAATAATAATAATAATAATAATAATAATAATAATAATAATAATAATAATAATAATAATAATAATATAATAATAATGAATAATAATATAAAATTGAATCAATAATAATAATGAATCAATATATGAATAAATGGTGAAAGATTTTCTGTTGTGTCTTTTTATGGAACTTTTTTGACACATTTGTTAAGTCACTTTATATGTTGAATTTTAAAAAATTTTTTTGCGTCTAAACATCGCTTTATTGATATATTGTGGAATGCTCATTTAACAAATATAACATAAATAATAATAATAAAGGTAGAGTAAGACATTTTCATTTATTTATTTTTTTTTATAAATTTAATGTAACTGAACGAATTGTCCTCCAACCTAACCTAACTTTAGATTTTTTACGTAATTTTAATTACCCTTTAGCCCAACATAACCTAACCAAATATTGCAGTAATATGGATAACCAATTTTATAATTCACATATATTTTAGCCTGTATAATAAATATAATAATAATATAATAATATAATAATATATAAATTAATATAATCAATTAATTGAATAATAAATAATGAAAAAAAAAAAAAACACGAGACCGAAGCCTTATTGTGTTCTAGTTGACTGTATAAATAACTAGATAATGATAATAGCTAATATTAATAATATAATAATAATAATAAAATAATGATATAATCAATAATAATAATAATAATAATAATAATAAATAAGATGTTTCCATTCAGATTTCCGATAAAGCATTACCTATTTCCGTAGACTTTCGCTAATAATTTCATTTTATTGCATGTTCCTTTTTATCGTGATATATATATAGTATATATATAGATATATATAAAATTAAATATATATATATAATATATACTATAAATGATTAAAACCCAGATTAGGTCAGTTACCGCGATAGATAGTTATATATAATATATAGGTATACGTTGCAGACTCAATCGATTTTAATATTAAATACTATATAGTATTTATCCATATATATATATTATATATACTCTCAATTAGTACTTATATACTCTATATATATAATTATAAAGTGAATAGTATAATAATAGTAATAATAGTATCTCTAATATATTATATGATATCTATATTATATATATATATTAAAAATCTAGACTATTAAAATATTATATTTATATTATATATCTTACGCTATTATTATTATCTCATCATATATAATATATAAGTTTATTATATCATATTTAATAAAATAAATAATAATACAATATTATATTATTAATATATATATATATATATTATATACTAACCTTACTATATATATTATAATATGATATTATTATTATATAATAACTCAATTATATATACACTTATATATAATATATATTATATATATATATATATATATAATATATTATAGTATATATATATATAAAGTATAGTATATATTATATAGTATATACGATTATATATATTACGATTAGTTGAATCATTGTATAGATACTCATCTAAAATAATATATAACTATAGGATTTTATAACAATAAAGTATTTATTAATATATATTATATATCTATAAATTTATTATATTCTTATAATTTAATTTAATAATTTATATATAATATAATTATCTATAATATATATAATATTACAGTATATAATAATATATTATAAAAAAATCTTAAGTATTAAATGGTATATTTTAAAAACTCAACTATCCTCATTCGTGATTTATAAATGCACTAAAACTAGCCAAAATAGATACTTAAATTCAGAACAAAATTAATGAACATAAACTTTAAAAAAATATTACCAATTCCCAATTTACACACAACAAATAAAAAATAATATACCGCTCCCGATATTAAAATACTACAAAATCTAACTTACTAACACTAAGGCATACCCTTAAACCTAAAAATAATCTATACAATCTCAAATCTGGTAATATATATAAATACCTATTACCACTGTGAAAATTCGACCGGAAGTTGCTGATATAGAAAAGACAACGAAACTACCGCAAACAACAACTTAGATATTACAGATGTAGCACATCAACCATTCTATGAATACCTCGGTATAGGATAAGAATATGGTTGCATCTTTACTGACATAAAGAGACAATTTTCGCAAGAAATCCATTTAATCCAGATCTTTCGTCCAACAAATTAATAGCACCTATTCAAAATACTAAAAACAGGAACTAACTGAATCATCTTAATAAAAAAACTCCAAGAATTTTCAGTTCTCTTCTATAAGGTTTCAATCTCTTTTTCTGGCTCTTCTGATTTCTTCTTTCGACCAACTACATAAAAAATCCTGAAGTTAGATTTAATCTCAGTAATTTTGAATACTTACTTGAACTACTACACCAGGTTGCCAACAAGAAAGAGAGTTAAAATTGGATCCTTCTTCGAATCATCATCTACGATCCAGATTCTTTCCATACGATTTGTGCATAACCGACACAATAGCTGGATGCTCGAAAAGCTAGAAAACGACAATCTCAGCTTATCGTTTTTAATTTTAATATTGACTTTTATGATGAAAGATGTTAACTGCTAAAACAGTGAGAGAATTAGTCAGAAATCATTATCTATGAAGATTTTTTTTTGGTTTTGAGTGTCGCTCAAGGGAACGTATATATTGATATATATATAGAGTGTGTAACCAATGAATATTATTAATATATATAATATATATATAATATATATAGCTAGTGAGCTGAAGGTATAGTACTTTAAGATACGTATCATGATATCACATATTATATAACTAGGGTATGATACTATATATATATATATATGATAATATCTTATGCTACGATAAGCAATATGCCAGATTCGCGCTAATATATATATATATATATATATATATATATATACTATAATATCCATAATATAGTTATATAATATAACCGGCGGTCGATTAATATAAAGGTCTCCTAATAGTATATATTCTACCATGATGGATAATTACACATTAAATAATTATATTAATTTCTATATATACTATATCAACTATAAGTAAATATTAATCCGCTCTCTATATAGTATATTTTTTTATTCACTTAGTTAATAATGTAGGGTTAGCTCATAAACTCATATATATTATTGGATGGAAATCATTGAACTCGAACCAAACAATAGTGAGTTTTATCTGTAAAAAAATAAAATGTCTCATTCTCAGTCGGACGTTAGGGACCCAGGAGATCGTTTTCATGGGTGATGAGGAAGGAATATATATTTTAAGAACAGTTAAATATACATAATAATACATAATAATAATAATAATAATAAATAATAATAATAATAATTAATATAATAATATAATAAGTAGAAATAATAATTAATAATAATAATAATAATAATAATAATAATAATAATAATAATAATAATAATAATAATAATAATAATAATAATAATAATAATAATAATAATTATGTTGTAACCAATAATAGATAATAAATAATGTAATAATGAATAAATTAATAACATATAATAATAATAATATACAATATGATGAGATAATAATAATAGACAGCATAAATTATAATGATAATATTCATAAAATCAAAAATATTTTTTTATTGCTGTCAAATGATATTTTCTCTCACTCAGTTTAAAAATAACAATTTAATATAACGAGCTGCTAGGGAGATTTTAGGAGTAATAATAATATAATAATATATAATATAAATATAATAATAATATAATAATAATAATGATAATAAATCAATAAAATAATAATATAATAATAATCGATAATTATAATTTAGATAAAATAATATTTAAATAATAATAATAATAATAATTAATAATAATAATAATATAATAAAAAAATAATAATAATAATAATAATAATAATAATAATAATAATAATAATAATAATAATAATAATAATAATAATAATAATCATTAATAATTATTGGTCAACTTACCTCTATTTTGCACTATGAGAGAAGCGTTTTTAGATTAGAGCGCAATTTACTCCCTGAGAAATAAATATACTATATATATATAGTATATAATATAATAGTAGTATATATATATATATATATATCTATATATATATATTAATAATAATAATATATCAATATAACAAGGTATAACTATATATTATATATATATATATATATATATATATATATACTATATTATATATATATAAGAGTAATTTAAAACCATGACGGTGCAGGTTCGTGTCCCTGGTGTCGCCAGGACGGGATCAGAGTGTGGAAGCTCGTTGAGACACAAGGTTCGATTGGGTGGCTGAGATAGTCGGATATGTTAGGAGCCGAAGATATAATTTGTCTGTTTCCGGGAGGGGCCGGAAGCAAATTTTCTGAGGGTTTGGGCCGGAGGTCGGAGCCAGAGAAGGCAGCTCGCCGAGAACTGACTAGAGGAGACCGGGAGCACATCAGACAAGACATTAGTGTTGATCTTGGGGAGCCGAAGAGGTAGCGGCAGTGAAGACACCAGAGGCAATAGGAAGTAAAGTATCGAGCTCTGCGATCGGATCGAGCGGTGCTCCGCAGCCGGAATTTGTTATATCGGATATGTTAATTTATGGTGAAAGCACCGTACGTATTCCCAGCAATTATTAATATTCGCGCAGCATTAATTTACGAATGTTATTATTATTATTATTATTATATTATCTATTATTATTATTATTATTGATTATTAAATAGTAAGGTGCAAAAATCTATGATCTATTACTTAACATAGTTCTACCTATAGTAATTTAAGATCTATTTTAACTTTGTTTTTTTTTGATTAGTAAAGTTGATTATTAGTGTATTACTTAGTTAATTTAGTTATCTTAGATAATTGTTAACAATAATTAATTCTTATTTTTTGTGTTATAATTTAATCTTAATATATTATTATTATAGTTATTACTTAATTATTCATTATCATTATTTATATATTTTAATTTTAATTTTAATTTTAATTTTAATTTTAATTTTAATTTTAATTATTTTATTAATTTTATCTGTTTGAAAAAAAAAGTTCAATTATAACCCATCCAATAACTCTTTTGAAAATACTAACTACCTGAAACCAATAAATTATTATCATTGGTTTTAATGATACATTTAAAGCCAAGCTTTCATGGTTAAAGAATTTTAGGATTTGAGAAATTAACAATTTTGGATATTTTTATTTATATATTTTAGAAGAGTAATTAAATATTAAATATTTTATTTGATTTTTAATTATATTTTTTTATTTGAAGATTATATTTTTATATGTATTTTTATTCCGAAGAGAATCGTAAAATTTTGTTTATTAAGATTTTTTTTCCTATTCACATTCACTGTTTTTGTTTTGTTTTTTTTTAAAAGTTATTCAGGAAATGTTTTTTATTTATTTTATTTTAACATCGTATTTATTCATAGTTTAAAATTTAAATTACTATTAGAATGTTTTTTTTTTAATAAAGACGTAAACTTTATACCTTTTCCAACATCTTTGAACCAAAAGTTTTTCCACCCTACCAATACACCAATATACTAAATTCTGTACACTTTGTACTGAATAAACATGTACACTGCACTAAGCTGGAACTGAAGTATCATATACACTCGGCTGCTAAATTTTAATATAATGGGTTACAGTATAGTAATGTATAAAGTGAAAATGTTTTTTCCTTGTTACTTTGTGATTAGTATATGGCGTTCGGTATAAGTAAGTTTTTTACTACCCTAATGAGTTAGTATATTTCTAATTATATATATTAAGAGTATCATATATATTAACTATAGACTAGCTATATAATACTAATACTAAATAGTATGCATTATTATATATATATACTACCAGTGGCGGAGCTCGCTCTATTAGGGGAGCCCTATTGGGCTGCAGCGCCTCCCAAATTACAAAATGCCAGGCAATAGGATGTTGATAGAAATATGAAATTTTTTCAAAGTAAAGTGATCTGAGATTTTTTTTTTAACAATTTTAGTACATAAAAAATTAGTATCAATTAAGAAAATAACAAAGGAATCCTTTTTCCACTGGAAATTGTGCGTACTGCATTTATTTACACGCTAATATATTCAAAGTTAGATAAAATTTGGACTTACGTTTTGCGGAGCCATAAAACATAAGCCAGATTTTATAAAGTTATACTTAAAAAAAGACAATTTGGCACAGTACGAAAATAAAAGAATTCAAATTCTAGCTAGTAAACTTTTTATAAATGGCCAGTTCTTTGGCTCTTGATTATTGCCTCGAGCTACTCGAATAGGCCCATGTGGTTTTTACTGTCTCTATATTCTATACTACTATGCTACTTGGAAGGTTTTCTCATATAAAATTAAGTTTCTTCAAATTTTACAGAGGTGCTAGAATTTGTCCATGTAATGTCTTGCTTTACTTGTATTAGAGAGTGTCAGGAGGAACACTTATAACTAAAGTCAGTTCTGTATTAGCATTTTACGCGGGGGAGAGCGTTGTGTTTATTTTTTGAGCGAGAAATAACATAGTGAAATAATATGCAAAATATTACCCACGTGGTGGATATTATATATAATATAGTATATATTTAATAAGTATAGATATATATACCTGCATTGAGTATGCGATATCCCGTATCACCGTATATAAAGGCGGTAGCTATATCTCACATATATATACTATACAGTATAAGTATATAATAGTCACTGATATAGGCTCACTCTAATGAGCCAGAGGAGAGACGCACGAGGAGCACGGGAGAAGAGAGCCACGCAGAGAGAGATAGCAGATAATGAGAGAGACGAGAGACGAGAGAGACGGATATGATGAGAGAGCAACAGAGAGCACGAGTGAGATGACGAGAGACCAAAATCCCTAGAAATGAGCAGGCAATGACGTTTTCGTATTTGTTTCTAAACTAAATTTGACACCTCTACAAAACAATTTCATTTTTAGGCTTTTGCTTTACCGAACGAAATGTGTGGTTTGCGATGCAGTGCAATCGATATTAAAAAAGTCTCTATAATTTTATACGCATTTTTAATATTTATCGTGATGAAAAAAAATTTGAAGGATGTGATAGTCATAGGCTGAGGGCGATGAAAAATTTAGGAATGGTAGACATTTTTCATAATATCACTCCTCTCTTTCATACCTTATTCATACATGTGACGACGTCAGAGAGCGCGACAGAAGACGTGTTTCTCGACCTTAGAAGAGAAATAAAAACTCTTTTTACGGTATACCCTGGTCACGAGGCAGATTGAAATGCAATTATGCGGGATGCTTTCCGAATAGACAAACGTATGTCTGTTTAAAATACCCAGAGTTATCACGAGTGAAGTGTAATTGCACAGCAGACTTATGATGCGTACAACTTAAGAGTCGAGAGGGCTAATGCGTTAGTAGTTATGATCGTTATTTAACAATAAGAGAATGAAATCAGCCAGAATAGACATAATAAAGCGAGATAATCGTATTGTGAGAATATAACCGTCGCAGCTAGAGTCAGATACAGATCGCACCACGGTTCGAGACGTATCTGTTATCATTATAGTAGATATGCTAGCATAATCTGATCGAACCATAAAATGTTTAACCTGAGGTGACTATATAATAATATATATATTAGTATAATTAGGTATTGGTTAAGGTATGAATAGACCATACAGTATATATAGCCGGTCTATTTCTATATATGTGTATAAGTAACTATACTATAAAGATACTAGTACTATATATATATATATAGATATATATATATACTAATCCTATAATATATAAATATATTAATAATATACCATACTATATATAAATATATATATATATGTAGGCCAGGCGCTCTAGAAGACGACCCAATCCTATCTCAAAAACCTTACTACAGCCTACCCATATAAGAATTGTTCTCCATGCAAAGACGAATGAGACTGCAAAGCAGGAGGAACTGTGAGAAAAGAAATATTTTACTCAACTGGAAAGACCAAAATATCATATCTCGAAAACGACAAAGCTAAGTGAAATGAAATGCCATTTTTGGAATCCTTGTCAAATTTTGGTTAGGCAAGGAAGTAAAGCAAAAGAGACATATAATAATAAATAAATTAAGACATTAAACAAATTGGCTTTTGTTTTTGGCGGGGTGCTGGGAAATTATAAAAAATAAATGTATAGGAACAAATTTGAAATGATAATGAAGTAGGAATAAGTATTACAAGTTATCGATTTAAGAAGGGCTCGAGCTACCGAACGGGGAACACATGAGGGGGGCTGATTTTCATACCCCGTAAAGAGTGGAGAGGGCGGATGGAGAAACCCCAGCGACACCCAAAATACCAAAGAGCCGGGGGTTCCGGAGACTCCACCCTACCCGGAGGGGGGGAATTAAGTCCGCTACCCCCGTAATTCACCACGGAGGCCGAGAGACCCGACTCTTCCATCTTCAATCGGTGCAATATACCCTTGGGGTATTCTAACTTTTAGTTAATAAAAAAAAAGCAAAATATGTAAATAGAAAGTTATTTATTTTAAACGAGTACCAATATAAAAGGTCCTCTAAAATAGCCCTCTAAATCATATTATCATATATAATTATAACGAATAATTTTTTATTATTTATTTTTGTAGTTTTTTATTTTACATTTACTTTATAATCCAAAATTTTTACACGAGGATTCCAAAAATTGGTATTCTCACTTCGCTGTAGCTATCTGTAGTTTTTGAGATATAATTTTTTTTTTTTATATTATATTTTTTTTTTTTATTTTATTTTTTATTTTTTTTTTTTATTTTTTGCAAATTCCGCACTAAAATTTGGACGACAAGCATGTATCCAGCAATGTTGTTCCTTTCCTGGTAGCTGTTTGTAGTTTTTTGAGATATTACGAGATTTAGTGGCTCTTCTAGAGGCTGACCATATTATTATATATATATATATATAATAAGTTAATGATATTAATATATATATATATATAATATATATTAATATATATATATATACTATATATATATATATAGTTAATAATATATATATATATATATTAATATATATATATATATATATATATATATATATATATATATATTAATATAGTATAATTATAATAATTAATATATATATATATATATTAATATATATTGATATATAATATTATTAATTATAAGGTATATATGTAAATATATATATATGTAAGCGGGTGCAAAGACCCTGCCATGCCCATTAGAAGACTTTCTGTAATATATATTATATATAATATATATATTTATAGGGTATATGTTATAGTATATATAGTTAGTTATGATAGCTAGCTAATTATTTTTGAAGTTATAGGTATATATATATACAGTTGTGTATATATAATATATAATAGTGTAATGTAATATACCTAATGGATATATATTAGTAATATATATCTTATTATTTATGTAAGTACATGAATTATGTAGTGATATACATTGTTAAAATTATAAGTATATACCTCTATGCCAAATATCTTGTGATCATAATAACTTTTTCATGGTGATTTTCAATTTCTCTTTCCAATTCGGTTTCTGTAATTGATATGGGAATTGTTGACACATCCCCCTGCACTTACATTCTATGAAGTGTATTAAAACCTTGGTTCTTACAGGTAGGACTTATTTTAGTTGTTTGTTTTATTTCATAATTATATTTTTACGCAATGTACTGTAATATGCTTCATCGCAATATTATTATAAGCGAAATGAATGGTTTTGTTGTTATAAGTAAGTGGTAGTAAAGTATTATATTATATTAGTATGTATATATAATTATATATAATATATAGTATATATTAGATATAGAATAATTATATATGAGACTAATATAATAATATATTCAGTGACAGTATATATATATATATATATTAATATATATATGATACGCTATATATGATTAGAAGACGGTAATAATATTGTAGTTTATATATAGGCAATCAGCCAGGCTCTTTGAAGAACAGATATATAAAATTATATACTAATTATAACTAGCATTATAATAAAATTGGTAATAGTAATACCTATAATAGTAACATTAATCATCAACATAATAATAATCTATAAGTATACGTCTGGTAATATGCTGTAAATATAACATTATTAAAATATATAAATATATTAATCAATTAGTAATATATAATATACTATATAATATATATACGTATATATATTTCGTAATCTTAATAGTATATATCTTATATTGATATAATGAGTACGGATATAGCTGATTACTAATAATAATATTATATATATAGCGAGCGACGGACATGATGCTCTATAGGTATATATGGTAGGGATGTATAGAAACGGCAGCGAGTATACTCGAGATCGAGGTATATCAGCGAGAGCTTCTCAGTCGATAGAGCGAGCGGGCCATAGAATGACTGGATCGCGTATGATGTGGTGTGACGGTGAGCTGGTTTACATCTGTTACAGATGAGTGACCATCTGCTGAACTCATTAAGCTCCGATTGAGCGGGAATGTACAGGTGCAGTGAGGCCGGATGGTACAAGAGGATGCGTAGTATAGGGAGTATATTTGCTGAGATTTCATGGAGACACGGGATAGCTGAAGTGGCACTGAGAGATCGAGCTCACCTAAGTGAGGATTCACTTGGGAGTGTTGGGATTATTGTGGGGAGTGACTTAGTGAAGTATCCAGTAGTGAAGGGTATAACACTCGCGTCGAGGCCGAGAAGTTCGGATCGAGGCCCTAGAGAGGGATGGGATTACTTCTGGGGATCAGGTCACGTGTACGAGCAACGTGACAGGGCGATGTAACTCAGCTAGTACAAAGCTCCACGCAGGTGGTCAGAGTATCGAGCTGCGATCTTGCGTTGGATCACGAGGTGCAGCGGGGCAGATGATATCTAAAGTAGGAGCCCTTATCTGCGGGGTATTAATGAGTGTACCGAGATCATCAGGAGAGTTGTGTTCGAAGAGGCATTAGAGCAAGGCATTGGAAGGTCATTCTAGACTGCCAGGGCAGCTCTAGTGATACTTTATCATTTATTTTATTTTGTTTTCTGGTTTTTGTTTTTTCTTGTTTTTTTTTTGGTTCTTGGACTTTCTTCGTTTTGTTGTTCTTCGCTTTGGTCTTGTGGTTTTTTACCGTCGGCCGCTTTTTTGGTGCGGTTTATTGCTTGTCGATCGGTTGTGTTTTCATTATTTGTTTTCATTTTCTGTCTTTGAACCGTGAGTTTGAATTTTGTTTTTCCGTCATCTTCTCTCCTCCTTCTCGTTCTCTCTTCTCTCTCTTCTCTCTCTCTACTCTCATTCTTATTAGTATATAATATATGATATAATATATTATATATAGTATTTATATTATATATAGTATATATATTCTATCTATACGATAGATGTTACTGTTGATGAGAGCGATATAGTAGTCAGGGTATATATGTCCAGTATAAAATATTTGACCATTTTATCATTCTACCAGATTAATCGCGAATACATAGTAAAGTTATATACTAGTATATTATACTAATTATTAGACGTGGGGTGACTTGGAGTGTCAGTGCAGCAGAGATTGACCTGAGCGCGATGAGTGAAGTGTATTATGTACTAGATATATATACCGTTAGTTGAACAGCTTGTATCAGAGACATCTGGTGTCTTGAGTAGATAATGTATGATGGAATGGAGACACACGCATACAGTAATTATAATTCATATATATTATACACTGAGTAGTATAGGTATATAATAATTCACTAGTAATGGTACTTGAATTTAGACTTATCATGATAATAGGTAGTCGCGGTTAGCGAGGTAAGCATGATACGTAGCCTCGTCGAAGTATTTTGTAATGCAAATCCATGCGAGGTTTATAGATGGGGATGTACTACTCGTGAGGAGGTAACGTGAGTGGCATATAGTCGTAGTTATTACTGAACGTAGCGCGCATCACGATCGGAGTGAGGCTATGCGTACTAGCGATATGGCGATTAAGTGATATAGAGTGTGGTACGTATGGAGAGAGATGAGAGAGTGGAGAGAGAGGAGAGAGAGAGAGAAGAGAGAGAAAAATCACGTTTTGTTCTATAAAGACAAAGATTATATAAAACAAATGGAATGAAAGTCAACGTACGTGAGAGAGAATCCTGTTGCTGACAATTTAGAATCTGCACTGTTTATGAAAGTAACGATAGAAGATATAACAAGATTGACTTCTTTACTCTCAAAGCAAGAGATGCATTTCATTGCTTTTAAATCTTAGAAAATGAGATAATTTATTTTTAGAAACTAATTTTAATTTTATTTAACTCATTTTCAGGTGAATGGAATACAGAAGTATGGAATTACGCGTTCTGGTTGAATCAAGGAATAAGATAAGCGGCGTCATGTTCTATAGGGACAGAAGAAGATAGCCACGATCACTACTAACAAGCATGCGCACGCAATTAGTCAAATATACGCTAAATTAATGGGTTACTACATAATATGATAATGTAGTATAAGAGGAGCAGGAAAGTCCTCTGACGAGTATTGTACGTGAGTATACGATTCGCAGATTTTGGACAGGGTTCAGGGTACCCGCGCACAATATTAGTGCATAATTCGAGGGTATGTATTATATACAGCATGGGCGAACATAGTCTCTAAGACGCATACGTCTAGCGACGTAAGGTATATCGATGTTCTCACATATATACACTTGGGATATAGCACGAGCGTATGCAAGATGGTGAGTTGCTTGAGGAGATAAGGTACAGAGGAAAGAGCATGGTATCAGTTCGAGCGAGTGCACCCAGACTATAGGTTTTAAGTGATGTATAAGGGGGAAGAGTATAGACAGTGGCGTTAGAAGACCTATGGGTACATTGAATGACTTATATCGAGTGCAGGGTGACGAGGTGTGAACTTAGATAGCGAGATAGCTACTGGTCACTATTAGCAGTATGATACTATGTAATCACTCTGTGACTGTAATAGTATAATAGAGAATAATGGTAGGTACGGAGGGATCGAAAGTGGTAATAGGTGATAGGTAATAATAGTAATAAACAGTTATAGTGGTTACAGATATATTATCTAAGATCAATAATAGTATAAATGAGATGTGGAAATGCATATATATATATATATATAACGAACATAATACATACAAGTTTATTAAGGACAATACTTATCTGCAGGAGCGAGTCATGGGCGTTTAACAATAAAATTCTGTTTTCTAGGGAGTAGAAAGTCAGTCGTGCAGATATCAAATAGTAGATAAATAAGCTTATCAAAATATATAATTATATAATGACGACTCACTATAATAGTCAGTGGTATATTATAAGATAATAGATAATGAAATTTTATTCGTGATATATATAATGAGTATAGGTAATAAAGGGAGTGTATGGCGACGTGGTGACAGAGATAACGAGGCACAGACATGTACAGTACGTTATGACTAGAGATATATCAGCTGACAGGAGTGATGATTCGACATTAGGCTCATAGAGAATGACATTTGTAGCTCTTCCCACTCTACATATATGCGGCAGCCGGGAGTGGTCAATATGCAATGACTACCAGGGGATCCGTAGGCAGCGTGTAATGAGTAGCTAGGCATATGGACCTCCGACGTGAAATGAATATGTCCATTTAAGGCAGAATTTTTCCCGGATCCAATTAACGCTTAACCTACGTCGATAGGCCACGTGATTATCTGATTGCTCACAGAACAGTGCTATCTCTTCGACAGTCGCATGAGCGTAGATAGGTTGAGTGTGAGTGCCATAGTAGCACACTGACACACTCTTTACCGCGCTACGGACTGTACCACGGACGACTGCGACGAAGAAGAAGAGTAGAGTACCCAGGGAGTAGAGAAAGACTTTTGATGAAGAATTGAAATATCTAATCGAAAGTATTGATACACACGTCAATTCTACAATAACTAGAAAATAATAGCTTAGATATATCATAATAAATATCATAGAGAGAGAATTTTCATTGCTATAAGATAATAGCACTTGAACTTATTATTACCTGAAAAATTTTTTATCCACTAAAATGCTAAATGCCAACTATAGTGCAAAGGGATTTGTTTGGTCAAATGTTGAACAGCAATGTTTAGTTGCCTTATAATAAAAGATAGATAGTATAAATAGTGTATGGATAATTAGAATGCAGCGTCAAGATAATTATATCAAAATGCTGAGCATATTCTAGATTTTCTAAAATTATATAAAATAATTATTGTTTTTATTTTGCATATTTTTCTATTCCACAACCATCCCCATCCTTTTGCCAGGAGAATAAATTTAAGATATAAGAAAGCTTTTAATAAGTAAGTACTGGGACTATGTTAGCCAAGATCGATCCATGATGTTTAGGACCTATCAATATAGGAGATAAAATTTAAAGATATGAAAAAACAATGATAGTAATAAAATAATAGTTAAAAATAAGCTTTAAGTTTAAAACATAAAAAGAATAATAGAGAAAAAAGAGATTATATATGTATTATTTATTTCATTAGATTTATTTCAAGACTTCAAAATCCTCCAACTAAGATAATATCAAGAAGAAATTAGTGCCAAAAAAATTATATTTATAGGTTAAATAATATAATAAATAATAATATAATAAATAATAATAATAATAATAATTAATAATATTAAATAATAATTAATTAAATAAATTAATAAATATATTAGTACAAAATATATAAATCATATTATAATAATATATACTATATATATATATATATACTATATAAAGTATCGTACTATCGAGAGTGGCGGCCTCGGTGTAAACTTGGCATAGGAAGGGGCTTTGCCAAAGTTAATATATAATTATAATTATATATTATGTAGTATACTGTAGACAATAAGAAAGTTATAATGATAAATGATATTATATGATATGATTATAGTAATTATAGATATAATAAATAATATGATAATATAATTAAATTAATGAAATAACTAAAATAAAAAATGAATTGAATCAATTAATAATGAATAATGATGAGAATAATAATCAGAAATAATAATAATCAGATAAGTAATAATATAATAATAATAATAATATAAATATAATAAGTCAATAATATGATAATTAAATAATAATAAATAATGAATAATATAATGTATATATAATATAACAAAATAGTATAGATAATGAAAAATAATAATAATAATGATAATAATAATCAATAATAATAAAATTATAATAATAGAGGTATATATGTGATATACAATGTAATAAATTAATAAATAATAATAAAATTATAATAAATGAATATAAATATATAGATATATACAGATAATAGTAATTATAATTATATAAAATAATAATAACACTAATAATAATAAATTAATTAAATATATAAATAATATAATATTAATAAATATAATAATTAGATTAATAATAAATTAATAATAGTAGGATTAATCATGTGTGTTCTCATAATAGTGTTAGGGATTATAACGTTAAATATTATAATAATAAGGTTATACTAAATATTTTATATGCAATGTAATATATAGGTAAGATAAATATTATATATAGAATAAGATTATAGTATATTATAATATTATGTATAGATATTTATAATTATACTAGGTATGTTGAGTATAATATATCATATTAATAGAATATTACAGAAATATTATAGTGCTATTTTATTGTGCTGTTATATAAATAAATAAGAGTTAATGCTTATAACAGAAGAGAATGGTATAAAATATTCCAGAAAGAAGATAGGGTAAGTAAAAAGCCAGTCTCATCAAATCGTGTGTTTCTTGAGAGGTAGACCCTACCTCCGTAGAGGAGGTACAAGAGACCTCTGTTATCAAAAACTAAGTAACATCTCTTATCAATTTGTTTTTAGATATTTTTTACACGTTCTTTCACAAAAGGAGACAACGGATGAAGTACCCAATTCTTACATAAGTAATGATATAGTATAGGATAAAAAACGGACAGATATGGGTATATACTTATAGGTATAGATGGCTGGTAGTTATACCATCTGATATATTATTATCGATGTAAGGGATGAAATTTAGTAATATAGATATAGAAATATATATAAAAGAGAAAGAAGAATAAGATAGTATAAATATATAAAAAAATAGCATGCGATACCTATGAGAGTATAATTTACACTATGAGGACAGAGCATAAGTCGTACTAAGTAGATAGTAGGTGAGTAGATATATACATAAGTATATATGTTACTATTATATAGGAGGATATTAATAGATTATCAATAAACTTTTAGATTTTAAAATAAAGATAACAAAATAAAGTACTTATAATTTTATAGTACTTATAGATTAATATATTATGATAAAGTATATAGGTATTGATGGTATAGTTATATGTGTATAGAAGATATTATAATTATTAACTATATTTAGGTGAGATAAGCAAAGACAGCTGTGATTATATATTTAAATATTGTAATTTATTATATAGACTACGTATAAGTATATCTGTTTTACTATTGATAGTGGAGCTTATTATGTTGTTAGTATTTATATTATTAGTAATTACTAGAGTAACTTTAATAATTACTTACTTATACTGATGGAAGTAGTCTATCATGAGTAGTAATAATTTATATATGAGATCACTTTGTGAGTAGGATGGGACGGATAGTTATTAGTGGTGATGTAGCAGTGATATTGAGTGTACTACTTTACTAGGCGTACTGCATTAATAGTCATAACTGAGAGGTATTTAGTGAATTCATTATTACTATAATATATACCTCATCATTATACATATGAGGGAAGAGAGTTATGAGTATATGACCGCTCTATTAATGTAGATAATCTATTTTAGGAAAATACTCTTGTGAAGCGTGCGATATTAACGCGTGGTCCCTTCTGATACTCCTCTGATAGCAAGCATAATTCCTAAATTGTTTTCACGTCCTTTGTGAAGTAAACGCTATGTTGATAGTTTTATGCGTGTAGTATTCCCATTGAACTAAGATTGGACTCAAGAGCCTGACATGGAGCTCTACTCAAGAATTTTTAACAATTAGCATCTCATTTTAATTAATCGGACGTCTACAGAGCACACTAGTAATTAACTCACAATGACTGATTACAATATAATTTTTAGGCGACGTCAAAGTCATATTGATAAGCACCACTATGCTGCTTTCATTGACTCCTCTACTTAACCATAATAACACTCAGGAAAATAATGATAGGTAAATCATTTATATGTTACACTCTGTAAGCACATGTAAAGACCTTGAAGATAGAGTCTCCGTACATTCAGGAGATAACGCACTACCGAGATCACCGGATCCAGCATATAGATAACGAAAATAAATAGAGTAGGAATAGCAAGGTCATAATTTATGGTATGATGATAGTGAATAATTAGTTTAGGTATTATATGAAGTTGATATGATATGATTGCTAGGATATTGTTTCACATCGGAACTTGTTAGGGAGAATAATGGTGACGTGGCCGACCGGGAGAAAATCCGCAAAAAGAGATTGAAGAAGTGATAGATCGAAGATGAAGAGAGAAGGCAGAGGAGAAAGAAGAGAGAGGCAGAGAGAGGAATATTGAGCAACAGAACAGATGTCTACCGGAGGCCAAGAAAAATCTTTTTTTTCAAATTATTTCGTAGCGACTTCACGTGGGGTGTGCAGTCGAATGTTTAATCGTCGCATCGGCGAGAAGATTATGCTTTCTTAATGTTTTTCCGCGCTAGCAACAACATAGGTATGACGCTGTGGCTTTATTTCCTAAGATAATATTGTTGATATGAAATATGAAGAAGTCTACCTCCACCGAGGTAAAGGCCCGACACCCGCTGTTTCGGAGTATTTAGGCGACTTAGTGACTATAGAGTAGGAAGGAAAATCTGGTATCCATAAGTTCGAATTACATATAGTTATCCAAAATTGTGGAGTAATATTACACTTTGAATAGTTTAGTTTTATGATACTATATTTCATTTTAAAGTCCATTACTCTCAAAATATAAATTATCAGCGTTTCTTTGTTTTAACACTTTTCATATATAATTGATCCTTTAAGAGTATAAAATGTTCATTCTACTTTAACCAATTTAGTATATTATTTTTAGTTCTAAGACGAAATGACAGAGCGGCTATGATAAATATATTGAGGTGTAGGACGTCGTTATCGCCTATCCCCAGTTTGTATGTTGTGTTCTTGTATCTCCTACGCCTATGTAAGTTACGCTCCACTGTATATATTATTATTATATATATATTATTATATTATATTTATATTATATACAATATTATTATACAATTATCTATATATATGTATAATATATTATATATTATATATTATATATATATATATATAAATATATATATATATATCCGTGTATATATAGGTATACTTATGTATATATAAGTAGTATTATAATATATATATAGTAAGATAGTGAATATATATATATACGTATAGAGGAGTAGGTATTATAGTATAGTAGTATATAAGCTAATAGTAAGTGAGTAGCATATAGTATAGGTAATAGATATAGGTATATGTTATACCGTGTATATATATATGGGTCAATCCATTTTATATACTATTACGTTACGTATATAAGTTAATAATTATGAGTAGTATAGTTATTAGTTAAATAGTACTGAATAGTAGCGATTTGAAAGCTGGATAAGAAAATAATATATATACGTATATGATGGTAGCTGGCTATATATATATGATAGCGTATATATATTTATAATATAATAATATAGTATGATTCATCTAATCTAAATCCTATTGGTGATAGGATGAGTCTATATTAATGCACACATTTTACTTTACTTTGGTAATATCATTTATGTCTTAAGTAATGTCTGCTTCGATGAGAATGGAGTTCGTTATCGCTGCTTATTTCTACTTTTCAGTTATGGATACTGATATAGGGGCTATGGTATAATAGTAGTGTTATTATGATACGTTAGCTATATATTAGTATTAATATGAATACCCGATAAATAATAATAGTACGAATATATATAAAGTAGATATAATATGTATTATATTGTATATATAGGTACTGTATAAGGAATTGATCGATATATTATATATATATGCTTATCATATATATTAGTATATATATATATCGTATGATATATATAATATTATGATATATACTATATATTATATAGTATATAATATATATATACATATATATATAATATATATTTATGTAATATAGCTAGTATATCAATTATAGGTAATAAGGTATACGTAGAAGATGATTTATATAAACTAATATATATTATATATATATATATTATATAATACGAGCGCGTAACGTTATTTATAGATAACTAGTATAGTATATGTATAAAGTGCAATCTAGGGATGTGAGGCGTGTGGGCGGAATGTCGATGTTGAGGTCGGCGGGCTCTCGGCCAGTTCATAGTGCTGCAGCACCAATTTTTTTTAATCTAGCGTAATCGAAAAAAGGTTATTTGAAATCGTCGAGAGTTGGTGGCCAACCAATCTGAGTACGTTTTTTTCTTGTTTGGTTCGTCTTTAGCAATACCAATGACGTATAAACTTAGAAACTTGAAAAGTAAGAATCGATTAAAATAAATAAGTGTTGCATTATTAGTACGTTAAGCTCAAGAGTGTTGATGGATATAGAGTTTTAGTTATCTTTTACGATAGAAGTTTTAAGACTATATATATACGTTATAGCAAAGGTTTATGTTAGGCAGCTTTCACGGATGATACTGTGTTACATATGGATTTGAACCTTTTTTTTGTTTAATATTTTGTGGACTAGGTTGTGTCTAGCTTTCGTAGTAAACGTTTCAATGCATTTTTATTTGTATCCCAGAGGACGTGGTCAATTTGCAGCTTCATTTTAATTTTCGAAGTTGCATGACAAGTCGAATGCTGTATGTTTTAGGTAGAGGTGGTAGGCTGAGTATCAGGTCATGATGCCTCATAATATAATTATTAAAGATAAGCCCGGTATATAATATATACTATGTATAATAGTATAGTAGATATATATATTGATTCGTATATAAATCCATATTCGTATGTAGATGAGCTATGGTCACCTAAATATATACTATATATATATAGTAGTATACTGTTATAATAATTAGTATTGTAATTAGATATATTATAGTTAATGATATATTATATATGTAATATTATAATAGTATAATTAATTTATAATATTAATAATGTATATATATAAATATTACTACGTAATATTAATATTAATAATATAAAGTTATTGTAAACTGTATATATATATAATTATATTAATTAATATATTATATATAATTAATATAATGTAATTATATTAAGATATATATATAGTATATATATTGTATATAATTAAATATTATAATAAATAGTATTATTTTAGTTAATATATATATACTTATTAATTAATTTAGTAAAGATATATATAGTTAAGATATATATAATCAATTATATTTATATATATATATATTATATATATATATATATATAATATTAATTAATATATATATTATATATATGCTATGCTATTCGACTTCAACTTAAAAGCAAAAATTAATTCACTTAATTATTAATAAATATTTTTTAGGTTGTAGAAATAATTTACTAAAAAATCTTCGCAATGAACGTACCTTTATTTTATTTTTTTAATCTCGTGACTTGTATTATGATTAGAAACACAGAAAAAAAGTTCTAATCGACATTTTAAAGCTCGCCCAATGCTATAAGTCATACACGTTAATGAATAAGGAACATATAATAAATAAACGTATTTAATTACTTTCCTTCCCAATTTTGCTCTTACGCAATAGTATTTAATGTACAGTGATTAGGACTTATTTTAAGTTATTTATTGACATTAAAAATGTTATGATATAAAAATGCTAAAATATATTGAATAACTATGTTTTCATTGTACAACCTAAACTGGTTTCCTCATAGGGTTACTAACCTAATATAATTATTTATTACAGAACTATATTATATATATATATGATTAGTTATCTATATTATGTATGAAAGCATCGCTGATCGCAGTCCAGGTTTTCCTGTAGAACGTTTGTTTAGCTTAAGATGTCTATGTTCCGGTTTGGCACCCTTACCACGGTCTCGTAAGGTCCACAGGTTATGGGGATAAAGATTTTGTTAATGCTCGGTAGCATGAGTGTAACACCGGCATATAATTATATTAAATTTCAGAACTTGTCAATTTATAGAGAAATATTTACTATCTATATTATAGTTATACCCTAAACACTAAATTCATAGATAATTAGAAAATTTTGGTTACAAAAAGGATCGTATAAAAGCTCACTAATTCTCTTTTGACTTCTGAAGATTCAAGAAACAACTCTAATTATAGACTAAACTATTCGGATATATATAACATTGTGACATAGGACCAGTTTCTTGATAATAATAACAGAGAGAGATATGTAAATTATATAAAAATATGTGTAGTTAAAGAAGTCTATCAGAATACAAGTTTAAATGAGAACTTCGCACTATAATTTAGAAAAGTATGATTGTATCCTCTTTGTACAATGAAGATATAAATCTGTTAGTAATTCTGGCTTACGAAAGAACTTTTGTCAGTAATAGGCAGTGGCTGAACGCAGGTTTCATCTTAAACAACGATACTTTCTGCGCGCAAGGACAATTAAAGACGTATCATTGACGCCGGATGATCGTCGACAGAGTGTAATATAGGATCCGGTAAACTGGTACGACAATGTACTGAAATGTCGTATTAGGAGTATATAGATATGATATAGGTGTAAATAGTATAGTATAAGTTAAGTGAGTACACGTAGTGAGCGGTAGTTTAAAATGAGTATGATTATATTTCAGTTAGTGGATAATGGGAGAGAATGATTTGATCAAGTCATATAGAAGATATAATGAACATAGATCATAGTATATGTACAATATAGGTGGTGGCTAAGGTATATATATAGTGTAAATGTATAGCATAGTTAGTGAGAACTGTTTGCTATGTAGTATATATATACGTATTTAATACGCAGGATTATTACATTGATTTTCTAGTGAGAGTGAACGACGGTCGCAAGAGAGTTATGATGGCGTGTGAGGCTCGTAATATCTGGGGACGCCTAGAGGCTCTCGCGGCGTTATACGAGTGGAGAGAACGCGATAGAGTGATAAGGCTTGATTTGAATAGAGCTAGCATAGACCGCACTATTGTAAATAATATAGTTATAAAGTGTGGTAGTTATTGTAAATGAGCGACGTAACTGTGATATGTAACAATATTCGAACTAATGAAGTACGATAACGGAGATAGGTATCTGATGTAACTGACATTAGCGTATTAGCCTTTATAAACTCTATGATTGATTTTGTCTGTGTGAGCTGCTTTTCGAGTGACCTGTGGGGATTTCTCAACTGTCACGACACATACGAGAATGATATACTAAGATTTTAAGTATATACTAGATCATGTACTTGTGTGTCACATTTGCTCTGAGATACGCAAGACTATCTCCTCCGCTCCGGACTGAGTAACAATGGGCTATGTGTGGGGCGGATTCCTGTCATCATCTTGAATTCTTCAAACAACCTGCCTTCGCTTTGCAGACGGTGATAGGTGACGGGTAGTGTCGGTGTAGGAGATCTCGAAGCTTGATGGGCGGTCTACGACCTTCAGTGAAGATGTCCTTATGTGCACTATTGATAAAGACAACAAACGAAGTTTGTACTCAATAGCAGTGTTCTTTGTTATGCTTTATATAAATATATTATACAGGTATATAAATTTGGACAAATTGCTGAAGATTGCGAGGATACCGTCCACAGAGCGACGGTAACACAGACAGACCGAAACCTGAGAGCCTAGTTTCATGCCTGCATATTACCGCTCCGCTAGCTCCGACGCAGTTCTTGGCGAGAGCTGTTCTTGTACATTCCTCTCTTCACTGGCGAGATCACGATAGCCGGTCGAGAGCGGATATACCCTGTACCATGCATTCAGCTACGAACTGAAGGTTAACTTAGTGTTACACGCACCGCCGGATTTATTGCGAAAACCCCGTTAAGCGAGTATAGGTCCGTTATTGCGAGGTGCTATATATATATATATTATACATATACTACTAGTATATATTAATAATATATTATGATCAAGTAATACTATTACTATATAGTATGAACTTAGCAGACGGCTATCGCGTTACTGACTCTCTTACATAGTTACGTAAACGATCACTACTATCTGGAGTTATTCATATTCAGTTATAAGAATGCTTATAGAGTAGCGTAGGCATTAATATAGCTAAATGTAAGAAAATATTATTAGTAATCGGCTAAATATATAAATGGTTTAAAATGATAATACTATATTTGCTCTGTAAATAATTAATTAAGTGTATATATAGTTTGCGTATATATTTATTGATTATAATTATATTAACTATATATATGATCATGTTGGTAGGCTAATGTTTCAATAGATATATGTAGATGGAAACGGTACAGCCGATCGAGAGAGTAACTCGATGGCATGTGAGAGGAGTACAGCATTCACGTAACTGCGATTGTGGGCGAGTAAATCTCATGTCCGGGTGAGTCGAACAGTTTACAACAGGTATCTGTCTAATAGTGTAATAGAGCACATGGGTACCTAGTGGAGGCTGAGATTGGAATGACGTTGCTCAGGAGATGATGTAGAAAGAGATTATATAAGCCGATAGATTATAGTTCTTCTACGAAGTATGAGATTAGTTGATAGAGCAGTTAAGGGGAGAGTAATAGGGTTATATACGCTCCACTAGATTAATGGATTATGATGATGCATTAACTGCTTGTCTGTGAGGATAGTTTGAAGCTGCAAGGTTTGGATCACACGCTCTCACTGCGGGGCGCTCACACGAGTCTTCAATTTGATGCGCGTAGTATTGACGTGTATAGACCGGTGTCTGATGTGAGTAGTTAAGTACAGTCGGGAGCACGGCTATATATATATGTGTGCAATCCTGAAATTCAGATATGAGGAGCAATTGTAGCAGTGATTGAGCGCTATTGATATGTCGTATGTGTCAGTATGAATTAAGATTGGTATGCCGACGAGGAGTGTGTGACGATGCAGAATATAGAGTGCATGGGCATGTTTAAGATATCGGTCTCATATTGAGCGACTAGTATGCGTATGGTAACCACGAGAGAGTATATCAGTGTGATATCGAGTATGATCATATGAATGAGCTAGCATATGGATGCTAGCATTACTGATAAGCTCTTGCCTGGTGTTATATTATGACGTCGAACGCGCTCTCAGGAGTGATAGCATCGTGGCACGACCGGTGTGCAGCTGTTAGAGGAGCCCTAGTATGAAGGTGCGTAGCATGACTTAATCAGAAGTAGTATACTATTATAAAGAACGCTTATAACAGTTCGCTCAGAACGCCGTGCATCCCGCCCGAAGCGCATAATAGAACAGATCTATAGTGGCAACATGTGGAGCCAATATCGTGCCGGATGGTATAGTGGCGCTTGATTGCTAACGCCGCTCATAGAGATAAGAGTATTAGTCAGTATTCACTAGATATCAGGTGTAAATATGCAGGATGAGATGGATAGTCAAACTGATGATGAGTGGTGTATTTAATAGAGATAGTATGAATTGAATATAGTGGGTTACGTGATATGATATAGCTATACTTATGTAAAGTGTAGTACAGTAGGTTCTAGCTTATATTAAAGTATATGATAAATGAATAAGGTATTTAATAATATATATAGGATATATATAGTAAATAGTAAAAGTAGGTGGCAAGCTCAGATAACATCTTGTAGCGGCATATGAATATTACACATGATAGTGGTACACCAATCTGATAAGTCAAGCACGTATGGAGGTCATAGTAATATATCATGATGTATAAAATTATGTGAGAAATATCCATATATAATATATTTTATATATGTATTTATATATAATTATATGAGGTAAATATGCATATTTACCTATACTATAAGTTATATGCGCTGTAAATATATTATTATAATATACAAGATTAGTATATTATATAGATAGTTAATATATATATATATTTATATATATATTATATATATATATAATAAATATATATTATCTATATAATACATATATATAGTATATTATACCTACTATAGATAGTAGTCTATTATATTAGGCGTTTATATATATATAGATATATATACTTATTAGTAAGATTATGATATACTATATGTAGTAATATATATTGATATTAGATAATATATATATATATACTATATATATATATTATACTGATATATGTCTGTACTTATAATTATATATATAGTATATATATATATATATATATATATATTCTATATATAATATATATACTATATATATAATATAGATATATATAACTTATATTATATATAAAATACTTATATATATATACTTAGATCATAAAAATTGTTTAAATTAGAATTTAAGTATATATATATATATATAGTATATATATTAATAATATGAAATGTATAGCTATATATATAGTACTATATATATAATATATATTTATATAATATACTAGGTAGTATTATATATATATATATATATATATAAGATATATATATATATATATAGATCG
>JABUQX010065902.1:5000-20000 GCA_015478945.1 Trachelipus rathkii | reverse complement strand
TACTATATTTATTACTTACTTGGCTGCTTGGTAATCCCCCCGCGGGTTGATCCGGAGAGCTGTGACACCAGGCAAGAGCCGAGTCCAGATATCTGGTCAGAACAAGAGTATCGAAAAGTTACGTCTGACCTGTTCTTAGGTACCCGCAGTCCCTAATAATAGGTTAGTGTAGTCCATATTGTTGGCGAGAGTTCGTTTGTGACAATATATATATATAGTATATAGTATAATAAATATATATATATGATATATATATATATCATAGTATATAATATATATATATAATATGATATATATATATAATAATATATATATATAGTATATATTAATATATATATAATATATATATATATATATATATATGATATTATATATTAAATATATATGATTATATATTATATATATATATATATATTATATATATATAATATACTATGTCCCTATATAGTATATAATATATTATATATATTATATATAGGTATATTATATATACTATATATATAGTATATATATATATATTATAATTTATATATATATATATATATATATTAAATATATATATATATATATATATATAGTATATATCATATATATTATATTAGAGCTAATATATATATATATAATATATTATAATATTATATATATATATATATATATATAAGAGAATCAAAGCTCCGAACATAGTTTTTATTTCCTGTATTAAAGTCGACGTTTCGAGAAATAACGTTTCTCCTTACTTTTACGCCTAATAAACTCCTTTTTAAATCGCGTTCGAGATCCGAAGATAAGTAGTATAATTACTGCTCAGAATAAACTTTTATATATAAAGTTCCCTTTTTACTACCATATTTACACAAAATTAAACAAAGGTTTGTCCTATATTTTATGGCATTAGTTTCCACAACTAAATATTTAGTTAGTCTTTTCTTCAGATTTTAAAGTTGCATCTTTCCTTAATCACAAGGACAGAATCTCTCGTGTTCTTCCTTCGTGTGTAGTATATAATAAATATGTGTGTGACCACTGCAATGGGGTCTACGATGGTTGCACAGCGCGCCCACTCTCTATCAGAATTAATGATTATCGAGGCGTTCTTTCCAGAACGGGAAATCCATTGTGCTGTAGAGCCTTCTCCAGCGTCAGAGCCCATTGTGACTCTCATGGAGATAAAATTAAATCGCCTTGTTTGGAAATATTAACCCGAACAAACCATCATTTAAACTTACGAATATTAGAGTCACTTTATACCAATACAATAAACCCATCATTAAATAAAGATAATGGACCTTGTAAACTGCAGCTATTTTAATATGGGATGAGAATTTTTTAACTTTTTAATTTATTTTTATTTTGATTATTGATTTTATAATTTTTTGTACCAGTTTCAATGTTTTTGTATTTACTGTCCATACATTTTATAC
Source organism: Trachelipus rathkii (assembly GCA_015478945.1). NCBI lineage: Eukaryota > Metazoa > Arthropoda > Malacostraca > Isopoda > Trachelipodidae > Trachelipus > Trachelipus rathkii. Next base: position 18,579 of record JABUQX010065902.1, on the reverse strand, counting down.
TATTTTTTTTTTATTGTTTTATTACTTAAAATAATAATAATGATGGTATTATTAATTATTATTATTATTATTATTATTACTATTATTATTATTATTATTATTATTATTATTATTATTATTATTATTTAAGATTTCTTAAAATTCAGGAATTATATATATATTATTATTATATACTATATTATATATATCTATTTATTTATTATTTTATATATTAATTATTATTATTATATACTTATTATTATTATATTATTAATTATCTATAATTTTTTAAAGTATATAACAAATTTTGTTATTATTTATTATTATTATTATTATTATTATTATTATTATTATTATTATTATTATTATTATTATTATTATTATTATTATTATTATTATTATTATTATTATTATTATTATTATTATTATTATTATTATTATTATTAAATTATTATTTATTTATTATTATTATTATTATATTTTATTATTATTTTATGTATTATTTTATATTATTATATTATTATTATTATTATTATTATTATTTATTTTTTTTTTTACATTTTTGAGATAAATTAAGGGTTTAATTTCACACACACACAAATTGGAACAATGTTTATTGATGAAAAAAACTACTGGTATAGAAATTGTGAAGCACGTATTAATAAAAACTACGAACTAGAGATAGTAGTAAAAGTTATAGTAGAAAGTAGTAGTAGTAGTAGTAGTAGTAGTGGAAGTTAGTATAGTAGTAGTAGTAGTAGTAGTAGTAGTAAGTTAGAAAGAAAAGTAACAGTAGGAATATTACTAGTAGTAGTCAAGACTATCAACTTTATCTGCAATATATGAATACACTCAATAATAGAATAATAATTAATAATAATAATAATAATATTTATAATAATAATAATAATAATAATATATAATAATAATTAAGTTAATTACATAATAATAATCAATAATAATGATAAGAATAAATAATAATAATAAATAATAATAATAGATGATAATAGATAAATAATTAATAATAATTCAAATAATAATAATAATAATAATCAATAATAATAATAATAATAATAATAATATAATACATTAATAATAATACATAATAATAATAAATAATAATAATAATATTATTTCTCCATAAATATCTAAAATGGGGCACAATTGCAATTACGTTGGTAGATACTTTTGAATCCCGAAAATATAATATATTTCCTTTTCTTGATATTTTATAATTGCTTTATGACAAAAATGAGTAATATTACAAACAAAACCAAATAACTTATGGCCTCTTGCTCTATGATGGTAATAATTAATTGATATTAAAGTTTTTTCACCATATTGGGATCTAAATTAGTAATACTGCATAATAATAATAATTAATAAATAATTAATTAATAATAATTAATAATAATAATAATAATATTAATAATAATTAAATAATAAAATAATAATTAATATAATAATAATAATTAATAATAAATTTAATAATAATAACTAATAATAATGAATAATGAATAATAATAAAATTAATAATAATAATAAGATAACAATAATAATATTAAATAAAGTAATAAATAATATAATAGATTATGAATAATGAGTAATATAATAATAATAATAATAATAATAGTAATAATAAGATAATTAATATAATATATATAATGAATAAACAATAATAATAATTAATAATAAATAATAACTAAAATACAGTAAACATAAATAATGAATAAATAATAATAATAAAACATAATAATAATTATAATAATAAAAATAATAATAATCAATAATATAATTAAATAATAATAAATAATAATAATAATAATAATTAAGTAATAAATCTCACCTAATAATAACGTATAGATAATACATAAATAGATAATAATACAATCATCAATCATAATATGCAGTGTGATTGTATGCAATATCTAAAATAATTACATAACGGTTGTGTCATAATGCACAAGAAAGTATCGTGTACATAAATAGAGACAAGGTAACTTACGAATAAAAGATCAAGTTAATCCAATCAATAATAATAATAATAATAACTAAAATAATAATTAATAAGTAATAATGAATACAAAATATGATCAATTAATCAAAAATAAAAGAATAATAATAATAAATAATACATCACATTGTATAAATGAAAGATTCGGATTTAAAATGATATATAATAATAATAATAAAAAAAAATAGATAAGAAAGTCAAATAAACATATAAATAAGAATTATAAAAAAACTAATAATAATAAGTATATAAGAATAATAATAATAATAATAATAATAATAATATGTAAATTATTATGAATTTAAGATAATTGATTAAATAATTAGAATAAAAAATAAATTTATGCTATAATAATACATAATAATAATAATGAATGAACTAATAATACATAATAATAATAATAATAATAATAATAATTAATACAATAAATAATAATAATAATAATAAATAATACAAATGAATGATTAAAAATCTTAATTACTCATGATTAATAATAATAATAATTAATAAAGGCTCATGAACAATATTTCTGAAAGAGTAATGAATAATACATAATAATAATTATAATAAATCAGTAATTGATTTATATAATAGTATAGTCCTTTAACTGATTTTCTTAATTTTAATAATTAATAATAATAGTGAATATAATAATTAATATAATAATATCATGAATAATATAATAATAACTAATAAATAATAATAATAATATTTAATAACAATAATTAATTAATAATATAATAACTAATAATAATAAATAATAATAATAATAATATAATAATAATAATCTCATAACATATAATAAATAATAATCAATAATATATAATATATTACATACATAATAACTAATATAATAAAATTAATACTCTAATTTGAATCTGTATCACATAAGAGCAGTTTTAATTTTGGTCCATAATAATATAAATAATATAATATAATAATAATTAATAAATAAATAATAATAATTAATAAAAAGTATTAGGGTAATCCATAATAATAATAATAGTGCAATGATAACTTATAATAATATAATAATAATAATAATCTATACCCTGCCAATTAATAAGTAATCAAAATTTAATAATAATTAAATAATAATAGATAATAATAATAGATAATAATTAATAATAATAATTTAATAATAATAATAAGAAGGGATAATAATGCTGATAATTGAAACCAGTAATAAGAACTTGATAAAATTAAATTATTATATCATCGAAATTACATCTAAAAGTTAAAATTAAAAATATAATAATAATTAATAATAATAATAATAATAATAATAATAATAATAATAATAAAATAATAAAAATAAATAAATAACATAATAATAATAATAATAATAATTAAATAATAATATAAATAATAATAAAATACATAAAATAAATAATAATAATAATAATAATAACTAATGGATATGCCTAAATATTCTCCTATTTTCATAAGAAAAAAATTAGAATTCTTTGGAAAATAAATTTAAACTGTTTTTTGGCACACAGAAGTAGAGAAATTGGGTTGAATCAAATGAGGTTTTAAAACCAAATTCAAATATGTTAGAAGTTTTTCTCCATCACTCACAAGCTTTTTTGTGAACCATTTATGTTAAATAATTATAAGAAAGATAATGAGCATATATTTTACCAAAAATAATAATATACACATTTCACTATCTCTCATTAAGAACATTCTGCTTAATTCTCAACTTTTAAATATTACGCAGTTTCTTTCAACATTTAAGAAAAAAGAAATGCTTATTCTAATACATGAAATTTCAGTGTTTTCTACACAATTTAAGAAATTAGTGCATGAACGATTTTTTAAATAATTTTATTCTGGCACATTTTAAAAAAGAAAGAAAGTTTTGCGTATATTTAAATAATGTTAAATTTTCTTCTGCTTTTGGTATCTGGAAAATCCCTTTTGAGAGTCAATGGTAATCAAGACACAGTTTGCATTTCACTGTATCTGGTAGTTGGTGTCTTTGTGGAAATGCTAGCCGTGTGCGTGAATGACGTACTATTATTGTCACTTTAAAAATCTGGTCGAGAGTACAAGAAATGAATTTTGTAGGAAAGGGACATATTACACCCAGATATTTGAACGACTGCAACAGTTCAAACGAAATCTTACGGTAGTTCTGGGTTTTACGATTACCAAAATATTTTTAACAAAAATTTCTTTATCCGTCTGGATGTTTGGCGCCATGTTGTGACTAAGCGGTGAGTGAATCATAAAACGCAGTCAGTGCCTTACTATTATTATTTCGTGAACACGAAAGAACTGCCCACAAGAAGGAAAATTGTTTGTGCTTACCTTCTAGTCGAAATAATTTAAAATAATATTATACATACATTAGTTATCATTAATAAAGATTATCGACACAAATTCTTACGAATAATTACAAAATAAAAAACAAATTAGATAACAATTATGATGCATAGAAAATTTCTGACTGCATAATTAATTTAATTATAAAAGATTCACTAATAACACAATATACATTCTAATTGCGATTAACTAAAATATTATTCTACGTGTATTAGTATCGCTGTAAAATAGTAAAATTTCGAAAAACCTATACTTTAAAATTGTCATTGGTATCATTGTTGTATCGAGAAGGATGATCGGAATTAAGGATTGGAAAAGAAGGAATATTTCAAGAAAAATATTATTTCAGGTAAACTTTATTTACAAGTCGTTTTCATCATGTTTGATAGTAAGATAAGGTTTTCGTTAAATAAAAATCTAAAAAATATCATTTATAATCTACCACAAGAAATCACATACGAGAAAAGCACTAGAAATAAAGTAATTTACCAATCTATTTTTTGATAAAGAAATACTAACTACTACTACTACTCTACTTACTACATGTACTACTTTCACTACTACTTAATACTAAATGTTAACTTAATAACTCATAACTAATAATAATAATCAATAATAATCACATATTATAATTAATAAATAATAATAATAATTAATAATTAATAATATAAAATAATCAATATATAATAATAATAATATATAATGGATAATAATAATAAAAATGATATAATATCAATAATAATATAAATAAATAATATATAAAATAATATAATAATATAATAAACAGAAATAAAATTATCGAATAATAAATAAATAATAATAATAAATAAATAATAATAATAATAATAATTTAATAATAATAAAAATAATTACATGAAAAATAAAAAATAAAAATAAAAAATAATAATATAATAATTATATTTAATAATAATTAATTAAATAATAATAATATCCACTAATATTATAATAATAATCATAAAATATAATTAATTCAAATAATAATAATAAAAATACTCAATAATAATAATAATAATAATAATTAAAAGAGTAATAAACCTAATAATAATAATAATAATAATACATGATAATAATAATAATAAATAATAATAATACTAATAATAATTAATAATAATAATTAATATATAAAACAATACTAAACTAATAAATATTATAATAAATAAATAATTTATAATAAATAATAATAATATTTCCAATCAATAGTGGTGACCTAATTAATCAAATAATCCTAATAATAATAATAATAATAATAATAACTATACTATAATATTATTAAAGATGAATGAATATTAATAATAATTAATAATATAATAATTTTAAAATACTAATAATAAAAATAAAAATTTTAAATTTGTTTTAAAAGAGAAAAAACAAATTGTTAATAGATAAGTGAAGTGAAATAAATAATGATTTAATAATGATGAGTAATAATAATACAATACATAATAGATAAATAATTAATGGAGATCACATACTATAACTCACTTAATAATCAATCAAAATAATAATAATATATGAATAATAATGATAATATGAAGCGATAATTATTAATATATTTAATATTTGTATTACATAAAATTTAAATTATTATTATTATTCATTGATTAACTATTATTATACTCTCATTTATTATTATTTTATGATTATTAATTTGTATTTATTATTATTTGATTATTATCTAATATAATCTGATTAATATACATTTATATATATATATTGATTAAATATTATTATTTATGTATATTATTATCATATGATTATTATTATATTATTATTATTTCATTATTATTATTATATATTATCCTATTATTATTATCATTATTATTATTATTCATTTTATTATTATTATTATATTATTATTATTTACTTTCATATTTTTTTTTTTTTAGTTGATAATTTATAAATCCTTTGAAAAGACATACGTTAATATAATTCAAGTAAGCTTTTCTAATTTTTTAGTCGAAAAATACGTAAGGTATGCATCGATAAAGTTTTGTTAAGGTATAAATACAGATTTACGTGAATATCTTAACAACAGAATTCATAAAAACTAATCTAAATGATGTACACTTATTTGCAGACCACATTGATGCAAAGTTGCTAGATTTTGCGTGATCTTGAGGTAATTTGGCTCTCGATAGTTTTTTTTAGGCCTTTCCCCATACATGGGGACAGAAAAGCTTATAAAACCAAGATTTTTCGAAAAAAAAATCGATATTTGATCTCTCTCTAGACTTCGCTAATTTAAGCTGTTTATTACATATCATAGTGTGTGATAATATATATATAGTCTCATATTTATTATTTATTACTTATTATCCCTAATAATTATTATTATGATTTATTATATATTTTATTCATTATATAATTATTCTTCATTAATTCAATATATTAATCATTATTATTATTATTATTGAATTAATTATTAATATATTATTATTATTATTATTATTATTCAATATTATTTTATTATATTTTATTTTTATTTTATAATTATCTTATTATTGTTAATTGTTATTGTTATTGTATATTGTTATTGTTATTATTATTATTATATTATTATTATATTCTATTATGATTATATTATTGTTATTATTATTATTATTATTTATTATTTTATTCATTATTAATATTATTATTATTATTATTATTATTATTATTATTATTTATTATTATGTATTATTTGTTATCTAATATTATATTATTATTATTATAATTATTATTATCTTTTCTGGATAATACGAACGAAATTAGTTTGTGTTTTCACCACATTTATTATTATCATTATTATATACACATTATTATATTATTATTAACTCTACATTGATAATGATCATTATTAATTATTATTATTGATTATTATGGTTATTATTATTATATTATTCATTATTATTATTATACTTATTATTAATATTACTTAATATTAACAAAATGTTAATATTCAGAATATGAAAAATATTCTCCAATCAGTACTTGACACTTAGCAGAGAGTTTAGAAAATTTACTCCTATTAAATCCTAATATAATCAAATTAATAATTCTGTTCTGCCAATTTCAAAATTAGCAATTTATTCTACTCTTAATATTCTATTCTCATTTAATATAGTGCAACCAACATACTATAGTAAAAATATTTAATTCTAAGATTGAATATTAAAATGATATTTGAATATTAAATGTTAATACCTCAGTAATTATTTAATTGGAGTTATCATTTGAATTAGTATGAATTATTATATCTTATTATTAATATAGTTTATTTTTTGAGTTGATATAGATGATGCCAGAAGGGATGACAATGATGACTCTCAATGACATATACATGTTATATTTTCTTATTTTCATCATTAATGCATAATATTACATCAATAAGTACCTGTTAGTGATTATTCATTGTTATTATGTATTATTCATTATTATTATTTATTATTATTATTATGATTATTATTATTATTATTATTATTATTATATTATTATTATTATTATTTTATTATTATTATTATATGTATATATATTATTTCTATATTATTATGATTATTGATTATTACTTATTATATTTTATATTATTAGTGTATTATTTATTATTATTATTATTATTATTAATATTATATTATTATTATATTTATTATTATTATTATATTATATTATTGATATTATTATTTATTTTGCTTGATACATACAATAAATTAATAATTTCCAACACGAACTGTTACTATGCAGATATCTAGAAAAATTACTTTTAATCCATAATTAAAAAATAAATCTAATTTTTTGTAATCAAAAGATAAATCATGTTTCCATATTTGATTCGGTTTGATAGACTCGCACATTCATTCTTTATTATTTATACTGTTTCACATATAATATAATATTTCGAATGTTATTTTAATTTGTGTGGATAACTATAAACTAGACAGTGCTCATCAACAATTTGTTATATATTTAGTCTACTTATTATTCATTATTGGATAATAGGACACTATTATTACTTGCATTATGAGTCTATCTATTATTATATTATTATTATTATATTCCATATTATTATTATTATCTATTATTATTTATGTATTAATGTATTAAGTGGTGTGAGGAATAATGTTGATATCAAAATATTATTTATTAGATATTAATTTATTGTATATCATACAATATATAATATAATTATATTATATAATAATATATTATTAATTATTATTTATTATTTATTTTTATGTGATATTATTATATATCATTAATTATTATTATTATTATTATTATTATTATTATTTATTATTATTATTATTATTAATTCATTATTATTATACTATATAATATAATATATATCCATCCTAGACATCTTATTATATTATTATTAATTATTATTATAGTTACGTTTATTCTGTACCTTATTTAGTGTATGATTGTATAATATTTATTTTTGTATTATTATGACTTCATTCATATTGTATATTCAACATGAAGAATACTCAGGTCATTATAAAAAATCACTATAATACTTCTATTTTTTCACTCGAAGCAGTTTCACAAATTTTAGCGTCACACAACTAATTAGTATAAACAAACAAAAGTGAAGTTGTTCTCAGAATATCTTCATTTACAGTTAACAGAACGGTAACTTTTCGTCAGTACTGCATGCTGACTTTTCAGGCGGATCAATATAACCATATCTATAATAAGACTGATCATACATTATATAAAATAATATATAATATATACTATATATAATATAATATATAATATCATATAATATATACATATATATATAATATAATATATATATAATATAACTATATTAATATACTAAATATATACATAATATTTATTTTAATATATATATATATATATACTATACCTACATATATATAGTATATAATATATTAATATATATATATATTATACATCATATATTATTCTATAATAATTATATATATATAATATATATATAATATTATATAATATATATAGTGAGTATATATAATAATATATAGTATATATATATAATAATAATATAATATATATAATATATAATTAATATTCATATATATATATATATATTTTATATATATAATATATATATATATATATATTACTTATATATATATATATATATACTATACTAATATTATATATATATATATATAATATATATATACTATATCTATATATATTATTACGAATGAAACTATCTAGCATATAGTATATATATATAATATATGTATATATATATTATATATATTAAGTACTAATATATATATATATGATAATATATATATATATACTATATATATATTACCTATATAATATATACTTTGTCCTTGATTATTTATGATAAAAAAAGTGAATATAATAAATTATTCATATACCCAAATTATACTATAAATATACATGCTATACTTATATAAAAGTTTTTATAGGATAAATATATTAGATATCGTGGTGATACTATATATATATAATATATATTATATATATATAATATATTTATATATATATATATATATAATATAATTATAGTAGGCAACTCATATTTTAATATAACTATACTCTGATGATCAATAAACTCATACTAATAATCTATTCATATCTCATAATAATCAATATATATAATAAATCTGCTCTTTATTCTTACTCTCTAGTGATATAACCTAAATACATCCTCACAAACATTATTATTTACTCTTAGTTCTCAAATATGCATAATTAATACTACTTCAAGTATTATTTATATTAATATATTAATTTTTACTACTACTACTACACAAATGTTCTATTATTATTCACATAATAGGTATATAAAGTATGTGTCAATAGTCTCCAGTTTCTCTCTCTAGATAACGGCTAAAAGAAATAGCGATTTTTTATTCAGATATAGCATTATTCTAGTAATTATATACTATATATATTCATATATTTTTAATATATATAATATTAGCTCATCTCATTTACTACTTCTAATCACAATATATACTCACTACACTACTACATCATATATAGATATAATTATTGGTACCGTATGATAGTAGTATATAATTTAACATAACGTTGCTGGATACAACTCTACATTATAGATATAACCAATAATACTCACCATTCTTAACTATAACACATATGATTAGATATATTAGTTCCTCATTTATTATATATATATATATAATACTTTATATTTTTATGATTATTTAATTTTCTAGTGAAATATTATATAAATTTTACTATATAAATATATATATATATTATATATTATTTATACTCTTAGATACCGAATGCTTTATTACTATATATATACCATACCACAGCTCCATAATACTGAACGTATTTTATCCACAAATATTATATTTTTCTACTGAGATATACACTCACCCTATAATAGTAGGATATATATATATAATATACCTATAATCTATATATATATATATATAAAAAAACTTCTGTAATCTAATAGTATAATGAATACACAACAAAATATTTGCTTTATTTGACAGGGCTCTAGCGGTACATTACCTATAATATATATATAAACACTATATTTTTTTTTACCTAACTAAATAATATTATATATATATATAATACATATATTATAATGTTATTATATATATATTTATTGTAAATGTGGGAAAGAGCTAATACTTGATGAAAGAGCTTATAGTCAAGATCCATTATTAAATTAAACACTCAAAGATTAGTGCTTCTCATAATTCTGAGAGACAAAAAGCTAAAGGAAAATACTAACATATATTTTGGACAAAATATTAAAATAGAACGCACACTATATTCTCCTTTTTTTTATTGTAAAAATCTATATTTTTCATTAACAAACAAGCTCTGATATGGTATATACTATATAATATATAGAACCCCTCAATATATAAGTACACTCACTATATATATAATATATATTCTAAATATATATATATATTGTATATACTACGGTTATAAGATATTATATCATTATATATACTATATGTAATATATTATCGTGCTATAATATATTATATTACCTAATATATATATAAGGTAATATATTATTATTAAATTGCTATATTTCACTATTAATCCTACTGTTACTATTTATATAATATATATATATATAATACCTATATATGTATATATACTATAATATATATATATATATATTATATTATATATACAATATATATATTATAATATATCTATATGCTATATAATCTATATATACCATATACTATTCACTACTAATTTATATCCATACTTATATATATATATATATGATATATATATATACCATAATATTATATATCTAACAGAATTGTTCTTAGGGGAACTTAATATTCTCAGTAAGATAAAGAGAGCAGGAGACGAACACAAAAACATCCGAATCATTTTAATATGTTACCAGGACGTTTCGGTGTCATAAGCACTTCAAAGCCATCCACCTCAGACTAAAAAAAAGATTAAATATACTCAATGGAATATTCTTTTTTATAACCCTCATATAGCATTAATTTATTTGTGTAGTTATTCAATATTTCATTTTTGCTAATATGTATGTTTTCGTCGACCACGAAACGTCCTCTGATTAATATTAAATGAGCTATCGAAGTTTTGTTGCGCTGTTCCTGTTTCATTTCTATATATCTCACCTATACTATATATATTATTTTATACTATTATATATATATATATATATATATATATATGATTATATATACCTATATACTATAATTACTAATGTTATATATTAAAGTTAATAATTAATATTATCAGTAATAGTAGTGCAGGAGGGTGTCATCCCCGATGGTTTTATATAGAAATCACATCGCATACAATGATATTTATTTCAAACACTAATTATAATGAAGAATAATTGAAACGAAAAAATCGTCGCTTTCTTAGGAAAAAGTTACAGCCGCTCAAAGTTGTTAAAATTACCATAGACTTTTAATTTTTGACCATCTCAAGTTATTTTTTAGTTTATGGCACTTGTTGTTTAGGTTATGATAAGTTTTGGAAGTGATATGTACAGAGAAAAATGTTATTTACCAAATAGCTATACCTACATATTAACATCATCATTTGGTTAAAGGGCAAGTCACGAGGTCTAATATTTTTTATAAGGAAAGCCTTATGGGAAAATTTCCATATACTCTGACCGCAAATAAGTACATGGTTGTTTAAAACTTTTAAATCACTTTAGGTATTACTTTAAAGTCAATCATATTATTTTTTCTAAAGTATATCTAGTGAGTCAAATACACATCGGAAAATGTATACTTATAAGAAAATCCGATGGATTTAAACATATTAGAGAGGGCTGTACATACTTTTTTCTCCTTAAAGATATGCGACGATTTTACACTTTCCACTATTCTTTCATATTATCATTATTTATAGTAATTATCCTGTGCATTTTTTTATTAACAATCGGGCAATTGCGTGACACACACCTCCTCTTTGTCATTCCATCTCACTCTCACTAGATAAATACTAATACCTTATATATATATCTTTACTACCCTAATAATTATATTATTTCTCACTATTCTAATATAATACTATATAATGATGATATATAATATATATAATATATATAATTATAATTCATCATATAATATATCTATATATATATATAATCCACCTGGTAGTGATATATATGTTCCTACTTATAACTGCTATAATAATAACTCATATACCTAGACACAGTGTATGATATCACTATACCAATTAATATCATAGACATATTATATATACTGAACAGTACACTAACCACTCAATATATAATATATATATATGTACTATATATCTAATATATAATAAAGCCTAAATATAAATATATAAACTCATATAATAATATAATACATATATATAATATACCTAACTATGATAATTAGTATATATATCCATATATTTAGTATAGTATACTATATATACTAATAATATCATACATATTTTATTTATATAGGGCCTATATAAAAATATATATATATACTATAATTAATTACTATATAGATATATATATATATATACTATAATATAATATATATACTGTATTATATATATATCATATATAGTATTATAATATATTATATAATATGATATATACTATAGTATATTATATCATAAATATAACTGATAACTCTATATTTGTATGTTAATATACTGCAAGTTATTTGGCTCAAACTCTATATAACATTAACTCTAGTATTTTACTCTACCTTTTTATCTTCTCTCCGCTGAACGATATATTAACAACTTACGACATTC
>JABUQX010065901.1:10000-13848 GCA_015478945.1 Trachelipus rathkii | reverse complement strand
TGTGTTGGCACACTGAGTTTTGTCTGTCTATGTAGAACTCAGGCTAGTTCGCTGCAGTGCTTCCTCTTTCCGTGCCACACTCTTGTTCCTGTCCTGGAATTCTCTGTCCATCTCTGTGTTTCCTGCTGAATTTAATCTCCCCCCACTTCAAAGCCTGCGTCTGTGCGCGCATCTGCGTAATTTAATTTAGTTGTTTACTTCTGAGCGTGTAACACCCCCTCCTTGAATAGGGCTCTTGCCGTGTGGTTGTGACAACTGTTAAAAAAAAACAAAAAAAAAAAAAAAAAAAAAAAAAAAAAAAAAAAAAAAAAAAAAAAACGTTCAAGACCCACTTGTCCATTCCTGTCACAAATTACAATGTACTCGTACTAAATATGTATTGGAAAGGATTTCTTACAGCCAGTTAAATACCTGCTCAACAAAACTAAGCTTTTTGATTAGATTTACCATGACAAAAACAATTGAATGATGTAAAAAAGTTATTAATCTTGACATTTCAGACAAAACAAACTTCCCCTTCCAAAAAAGTCACTTTGACATGAAGGTAATTATCCTAGAAATTCAAAACTTGCAATGCCAGACCTGTTCTTGGCCAAAATCAAAAGACAGAAAAGATTATTAGAAAGATGTCCTCTGAAGTACAAGCCTGTCCAGGGGCTCTCATCATTGGAGCCTAGTTATGAATTTTCATCAGATCCTAGTATAGTTTTTCATCCGCCAGAACAAGGGAAACAAAAGATTTTGCTTTCATTCTCTAGAGGACCATGGTACACCAATAACCCGAATCACAGATTCTGGGGAATAAAAAGTTGAAAAAAAGAAAATTTCCATAACAGATCAATAAACTGAAGAGCACTAGAAATATGTAAAAGCTGAAGCTTGACCAGACAAGGATACGGCTATATAATCAAGAAAATTCAGATATGCTTTGAGAAAGAAAAGCTAACCTAAATCTCCCCCATTTGGAACGTTTGTGATCACATGGACGTAATTCACCTAGGCTATAATGTAAGCTTTAATTGATTTTCTTTGTATAAATAAACACTGTTTACTGTTTGGGTTTGAACAAAAATTAAAAATGAAATGAAAAATGAAGAAACACAAAGAAGATTTCAGGGGCAAAGGTACTAGTTCAATTACTTTTAAAAAAAATATTTTTATAAAGTTTTTAGATAAAAACAACTTTTTTAAATAAATTAAATTTTCAACAATTTGAATGTTATGAACTGAGTAAATAGCTGCAATAATGATTAATAGATATTTTATACGCCAAAAATACACGAACCACCGCGGGTCAGGAAAAAGTTCCGGATTGGTCAGGGGGAAAACTGTCAGGGAATTCAAATTCCAAATTTCAGTGTGAATGCTGTGTTTAAACGACCGCGTTTTCGTGCTAGGTTTATTTTTGTTAAAGCAATTGGAATCAGCTTTGTGGATAGAGCCTGACGATATGAAATAAACCAAAATAAAAAAATAACAAATGATTTATATTACAAAATAATGGATCAACTATTTCGTGATGGAGTTTAATCCATTTGGACAAGAGGCAACCAAGAGAAATTAGATTTAAAAGCCTAATTTTATGAATGAAAACCTTCACCCAAATCAGACCCACCAAGCCAGCCATCTTGTTTGTTTACATTTTTCGTAAGCGTGCTTAAATTCGGCCAACACGGGAAATAGCAACTTTATCAGCAATAAGGCAAGAATTCTTCTACGTTTGCGTGAGCTTTTCTGGCCGATTTTTTTCGTGGTTAAGTTTGAGACAAACAACCGAACGCACAATTGAGCATTTCTTACGTTTTCGTAATTTCAAATACCAAAAAAAAGAAAAACGGCTATATATATAAATATATAATATTAATGATATATATATTATAATATATATACTTACTATATATACTATAATAATATATAATAAATATATTATAATATAATATATATAATATATATAAAATCTTTTTAAAACATTAATTTATTTAATTAAAACGTATGGAATTCTTACATGCGCGAGCAGTCAGGATTCGGCTCCGCGCGCATGTGTAGAAATTAGTATGAGTTTCATTAACCCAGTTGCTTCGCACTACTAATATATATATATAAACATATAGATATAATAATATATACATATATATATATAAATATATTAATTAATATATATATTATAGTATATAAATATAAGATATATATATATATATATATATTATATATATTAGGCCAATTATTTAGAGAGTTAAAAGTATCGGTATCCGTTATCGGGAAAGGCAAACATATGGTCTATCGTCTTAGTCGTATCGGTAGTGAAAATTTGAGTACTGTATCCGGTCACGACGAAAATCTGTCATCGATCTGCAACACTAATATATATATATATATATATCATATAATACATATATATATTAAATATCAATATAATTATAATATATATATATATCAATAAGTATATATAAATATGATTGCCAGTAGCAACGGCGTATGGGTGGATCCGGCAGCGCTCTAACCGAGAGTAGATTTTTTTTTTTTTTTTTGCTTTAGATTGGCAAAAACAAAGAAAGACTAGAAACGTGCTAAATTTATATCTTTACCACACCATCAATACATACAAATTTATCTTGCAAAACCATAAAAAAAAATAACAAGAATTTATAATCTATAAACGTTGGATAATATTAAGAAGTTAAGAAAATTTGAAACTTCAAATTAGACCTTGGCCTTTATGTTCAACAAAATAAACAAAAAAAAAAAAATAGAAAAAAATCCCTACTTCAAATTGTGGCACATAATTTTCGCTTGTGTTTTAAACACGTTAAAAGCATTAAGAGGATAAAAGCTTTAACCAAAAACGTAAATAAACCCTATGTGATCGCAATGCACACAAAAAATTTTTGTATAAACACGTTTGAACAATTTCATTTTTATGCTCTATTTTGTTTTTAATTCTTTTAAATGAATTACACTACTAATAATATAATAATAATATAATATATATATATCAACTAATAATATAAAAATAATAACTAATAATAATAATAATAATTAATAATAAAATAATAATAATAATGAAATAACGTTAATTCCAAAGAATTTGAAGCAGAACGTTTTAATAGTATTTGTAAGTACCCTATATATAGATAAAGGGAGATTAAGGAAACTGCCGAAAACTAGTTTCTGTATTGTCCCGAAACATAGTTTTACTAGGAACGTATACTGTTGCATATTTTGGGTTGAAAGACGGGCCCGTCGAGTGCGCCTTGATTGGGCGAAGCAGTAATGGTGCGTTTTAGCACGGTAGCCAGCAAATGTATAAGAATCAATCTTCACATTAAAGAACAACATGATTGCAAAAAAATGAGAAGAATAAAATTGTATATTTAGCGTTTTATGGATTTGCAAACAGGCGTATGACAGGAAACAGAATAATAGAACCTTTGGGCAGTGCAGTGATGTCATTGTGTGGTCGGGTAGGCATCTGAATGTTAATCAAAAGTATTGAGCCGAGAGTGAAGCGTGTGTAAGAAAATGGAGTTGAAAGGTGAATGGCTTAATATTAATCGTGGAGAAAGAGGCAGGGATGTGTTATGTCTCCTTCGATATTCAATTTGTATAAGAATTAGAGGTGGGTGTGGTAGGGAAGGTGTTAGACTATCGGAGAAATGCTAAGGAGATGGGAGGGTGCCGTACTCCGTTGCTTAACTACGCTGCATTGATTGGTTTTGTGACTGAATCTGAAGAAAGCTCAACGAGGAACTTCGGTAGAGGGCGTTGGCAGGCGCAGGCTAGGTCGGTTTAAAAGGAGTGGCTCTTTCAAAGTAGTAAATGTAGTGTGAAGAGTTGTCACTGATAGTTTG
>JABUQX010065901.1:0-5000 GCA_015478945.1 Trachelipus rathkii | reverse complement strand
TATATATATATATATATACTATATAGATATATATACTATTATATACTATATATATATATAAAAGGGTTGCCGCCGCCCTGCACCAGACTACAGATACGTTGGCTCAAACCTTACTGTCCTGCCTTTCGGGAACACCTTCAATAAATTATGTATAAGCTTTATAAGCTCTTGATACATTTGTTTTTAATCTTTTTTAACGAATGAAGCTATGTCTTCAAAAAGCTATAAATTTTTAAATACTATATATATATATACTATATATATAATATGTGTTCATAGAAATAAATTTTATAATATATATTATATATATATATATATTATATATAATATATATATATATATATATATATATATATAATATATATATATATATATAGGAATAACGAAAGCGCAGTACGATCAATGGAGGGCACCTCCAGTAATTCTCTACCCAATGCTTCTTTCCTGTGTATCTTTCTTGTGTATCACTGACACGGTGTCAAAATTTGGATCTATATAGTTTGGGATTGAACATTTATTTGGCATATGGCCCAGTGGTTCATCCCTTTTTTGCATCACTGAAGCTAAAGGTGCTACCTTATTGTTTATTATATATGAGAATGTCAATTGTAAAAAGTGAAATAAAGTGCAGAAAAGGACACATCATAATCAAACTAATTGTTGACAAAGAGAGAGATAATCTATTTAAGTTATCTGTGCTCTACGGCGTTGCTTTAACTTATTTTTTTCTCTATGCAAATCAGAACCGTACCAATTTTTAAACTTATTTTTCTCAAAACGAACTTTTTGTCACTTAAACTTACTTTGATGCACAAGAATAGAGACAACTCATAAAAATTTTAAATTTTCTAGAGGGACCCGGACAAATTTTGTTTAACAATTGAATTGTATTGTTCACATTCTAGGAATGATAGTTACATAATAGTTACATAATATTAGTGAGCTGCAACTTAAAACCCTTTACACAGAAACTTTACAGTTTTATTTAGTTTATTGACATATATAAACCTCAAAAATGATAAATTATTAGTTGTGTCACTCCTCTTGTGCACTGACGATATGCAAATTCTAATCTTATCTCAGATCGCAGCTAGTATGACTTTCAAAATAAATTTTTTCGTGGTGACATTTGCCTTTACTCGGACTCCTGATCCTCTGCCCTTCGGCATTTCTGAATCCTTTGCTGAAATATTGGGCATGTCTAAAGTCTCCGATAGAGCCAAAAACACAAAGCTTTGGCTTCTAAACTTAACCTCTTTTGGTATCTGTTTTTTTTCTGTATTAATCTCTCTGGTTGTTTTCTGGCACCTGTTGTATACAGTCATTGTTTTTCTTTTAAACTTATCAGTTCCGTTATTATTATTCCTCAAGAAACTGTTTATTTATTTTTTTTACAAGTGACCTAATTTTGTCATTCCATCACCTATTCACCTTTATTTCAATACACTATACGATTTTTTCATCTTTTTAATTTTGAAAAGCATACGGTACCACACAACCGCAAATTTGAGTAAAATGGCCTTGTAGCAACTGCTATCTCATCTTTCGTCTATTTCTAATTGGGAGGAAGAGTACATGGTAGTTTTCAATCCTCAAAAACTCGGTTCTCAGCGAAATCTTCAACCCAACTATTACATCTTCTTTGATAACACAACTCGTACTTTTCCTCTGTCCTTAACATACTTCATATTTCCTTTTGTCGGGATTTTTCATGGAAGGATCACATTGTTTATCCTGCAAAGTAAACTCCTAAAAGGTTAGATGTTCTTTGTCGCTTTCAGAATTTATCACGCCATCACAGTTGCTTGCTCTCTATATGAGTGACTGAATGAGTGTTCTAGAATGAATAACTTTCTTTAAGTGATATGAGTGAGTGCTCTAGAATGAATAGCTATCTTTAAGGGATATGAGTGAGTGAGTGCTCTAGAATGAGTAGCTCTTTTCTTATTCTTACTCTAGAGAGAATTTCGATTTTCTTATTCTTTCTTTGTAAAATTCTGAACACCCTTCCTTCTTCCGCTTTATACGCCTCTTTTACTTTTAAACCTTTTTAATATTTCACAAATATTTTATTTTGAAATTATTTAGCTGTGGTATATTAATTACATGTCATTTCGTCTTTATTTTTAAAAGAATAAAAAGAAAGAAATAAAACTAACCTATTATTAAAATTTTCGCCTAAATATTTTCAAATTAATAATAAAAAAAATCCCAAGAGGTTTAGTTTAACAGCTGCTTTATGTGAATTTGTTTGTGCGTTTCTTTATTTATAAGGATAAAAAAAAAGAACCATCTTTTAAGTGCTCAGGCCTTAGAACATGCGTACTCAAGCCCTGTAAGCAAATTATTCATATTATTAATATATATATATATATATATATATATATATATATATATATATATATATATATATATATATAATATATATATATATATTATATGTATTATATAATATTATAATATATATATATATATATATATATATATATATACTGGAAATTGAGAATGGTCGTGTCAGTTGTAATTGCGATAAAATAAGGAGAGTGATAGAACAATTCGACACGCAAAAATTGTTTGAAGAGAGCTAGTGAGTGGAAAAAAAGATGACATATGGCAAAAGAGCTAGATTCGACCTTTTTAAGGAGAGCTGTAGGAGTGGAACCACCTCATACATACGTCTTATACTCAATACAAGAAGGAACGACAACCATATAAAGAAGAAGAAACTGGTGTGTTTGAGGTAATTGTGGGGGGACCTCAGAACACTCACCACCCTTTTTAAAGCTTGTTTAGTAAGAGAAATAATAACGGGATCCTTCCAAGAAAGATAATTGGGAAAAGAAAATCCAAGAGTTTTAAGGACGAAGAAAAGTTTGCTTTTTCTGATTTCAAAGAAGATATTTTAGTTGTCTGAAAAATTGTCAAACAGATATATTGAGGAAAAGAATTTTTGAGTTATGTAAATAGTCCTGTTCTCTCTGTTTCCAATTTGATATAAGAGTAAGTTCATAGGTTATTTTTTTTTTTACACGATACCACCACTCACGGGCAGGGCTCTTTTCAAAAGAAGGGGGCAAAAAAAAAATAAATAAAACAAAACAAAGATTAAAATAAATGGAAAGTGAACCTACCCTGTCCCTTGCCTGACGCAATTCCCTCAGGTGGGCACAGACGCGGGACGTAAATAGAGGAAGATTGAATATTGCAGGGAAAATAGAAGAAGGCAAGGAGTTCCACAAAACAGATGTGGTTGGAAAGAAGGAGGCACCACAACGAGTGATCCTTTAGTGTCCAATATTGACACAATTTTCATGTGAGAACAAGGCACCTCTTGTGTTACGAGGGCGGCGCAGTGGTGGAGGAATGCGAGAGGTCAATTCTCTCGAGCCACCTGCCGTTGTAAATACCCCTGCAAGAAAAAGAGATAGGGCCACCAACGCCCTCTTCGTCGCCAGAGAAGGCAGGGCTAAGGGAGTCAAAGTATTGGACAGTTTATAAGCTCTTAGCCTAGCTTTCACCACTCTATCCAAAAGGAGGGTGGAACCGGATCCACCCCAAATGTGAGAACAGTATTCCATACAGGGGCGAATAAGACCCTTATATAACTGGAGTATCTGAGCAGAAGAAAAATTCACGCAATCTGAACAGAATTCCCAGACCACACTCGGTTATTTGTGCTTAAATTGGATGCTTTATAAAATGAACAGAATAATGAAAGGAAGATTCATTGGCATGAATGGGTTAAGTGATTAAGTGAAAACAGATTGTCATTTATTAAAAATAGGAAAAGAGTAGGAAGAAGAAGAGAACCATTAGGAACACCTCTGTTAACAAATGAACAACGGCGCATTACAACCGCTATAGAACTGTCGGAAAGTAAATCGGAGACAAGGATATATATATATATATATATATATATATATATATATATATATATATTATATATATATATATTTATATATATATATAATTATATTATATATAATAACGATATAAAAAAATATATATATAAATATAATATATATATATATATATATATATATATATATATATATATATATATCAAAAGATTTAAGTTTAGTATTCAAAACTTTTAAACTATACCCTATCGAAAGCTTTCTTTATAGCAAAGAACGAAAGCAAGAGTCCGAGAGAAGGCAAGGTTGAGCTCTTCTTTCCCAACATATACTGGCAAATCAGATACAAGGCTAAAAGATTTTTAAGACATTTCTAAATCATCCCGTGAAGGAAAGTTTCAAAAACTATGGAAAGATTAGAAGCGAAGGCAATAGACGAGTTACAGTAGGGAGAGGGAGAGACCTTCATCTACACAAGATGAATGACGGGAGGTAAAGATTAATTGGCATATTTAGAACAATTTTCAATGAAAAGGTACGAGCTCTCAAGCACAAGTTTTTAGGACTACAGGCAGGGATTATAATATAATATATATATATCATATATATATATATACTATATATATACTATATATATATATATATATAATATAGTATATAATATATATATATATATATATACTATATATATATAATTATATATATATATATATATAGGTACAAAGCCTCTAGAAGAGCCACACATCCATATCTCAAAAACTACAACAGCTACGGGAAAAGGAAATACATTGCTGGAATGCTGGTCCTAATTTTAGTGCGGAAAATGTAACAAAAAAAAAAAATAAATAAAAAAAATAAAAAAAGTTATACCTCAAAAACTACAATAGGCACAGGGAAAAGGAATACTTTTTGGAATCCTGGTAAATTTTAGTTAGGAAAAATGTACAAAAATAACAAAAAAATAAAAAAAACTATTGGTAATAATTATGTTAATATGATGTCAGAAAGCCTATTTAGAGACCTTTTATTGCGTTACTCGTTAAAATAAATAGACTTTCTATTAAATTTTTGTTTGAATATTTTTTTAACTAAAGAATTACCCCAAGGGTATACCCGCACGATCGTAGGGTCATCTCTCTGCTT
>JABUQX010065900.1:7500-16327 GCA_015478945.1 Trachelipus rathkii | reverse complement strand
GAAATACAAAGCTGGCGTACGAAGCCAACGAAGTTCTCACTTGAGCCAATACTTCTTTGCCATCATATGAAGCTGTACTATTCCAGCGGAGTCTGGATCAATGTTCTTTCGATTAAGCATTAAGAATATGGAATATCAAAGCCGTTCCTTGAATCTGCCTTCAACTCATTTTACATGTTTTATTTACTTTTCTCAGATTCATCTTACAGTATTCTTTTATTCATAAAATTCTTCTATCCAAATCTCGACAATAAAACATGGCCGCGCAACATACCCGCCAGCGCGTAAAGCGCGGATTCAATCCTTAATAATTCGCGGCATGCTCCCGCGGGAATTGCGGATGTTACCTGCATCACCTACCCATATATATTACTATATATATACTTATACTATATACTATATATACTATAGTATACATATACTAAATTTATATATAATATATCATATAATATATACTATATATACATATATAATATACTAGCATATATATATATTAGTGATGCGGAGCATCCGCACATTATTATCATGACGCATTTAGAGCCAAATCTTGCCGATGACGATGAACGATTAATGAAAAAAACTATTTTAAAAATTTCTTTCTCTCGCTCTCTCTCTCTATATATATAATATAGTAGTAGATATATATATATATATAGTCATAATATATATATATATACATATCATACATATATATATACTACTATACATATTATATATATATATATATTAATATATATATACTATATATATCAAATACCGTATACTACTATACCGTATATATATATATAGTATATTAGTAATACTATATATATATATATATATTATATATATATATATATATATTATATATATATAATACTATTATATATATATATTATATATATATATAAGGCTGCAGACAGGGGTTCAGGCCGGTTTAGAACTGAACCAAAATTATTTTAGGCCATTCAGGGAAAGTCTGGTTTAGATATTGTGCGTAGCAACACTAATGTAAATTTGTTGGGGAGAATATACCAAACCATTCGAAAGAGGAAATATTTCTCTTACAATATTTATTCAATGAACACATGCAAAAAAAGTGTTTAGTTTTTGTGTAATTTTTTCTCAAATGTCATGGAATCAGCATTTTGATCAGCGATTTTTAACAAGTGATTTTCTGCTGAACTACAAAAGATTTTGCAACGGATGTCACCCTAAAAAATACTTGCTATACACATCATGATTTATTGAATAAACTCACAATAGCAGCAATATATAGATAATTCTTTTTTGATGTTTTTTGCTAAATCTCAAAAAAAAATTTTCTCCAAAAAATTTAAAAGTTATCCGAAACATAAATGAAAGTTTTATATTTTCCTGAATCATACATCAAAATGTTCATCAATGTATACGAAATTGAAAACAAAAAAGACAAAGTATTTAAAATAGTGTTGCGATTTTTGTTCATACCCGAAATAGCTGCCTCAATGTTTAAAAAAAAAATTTTTTTTAGTAAAATAATCAAGAAGTTGAACTGTGAGCAGCGGCAAAACCATTGGGTATACAAAAAACTGTATATAAATAAAAAAAGGGTATCTCGCCAATTTTACAAGTTGAAAAATTTAATTACCAATCAGAATGCAGTAGTTCAAAAAGCATATGCCATCAATTATTTGAAATTTTCTTTTTTTTTCTTTTTTTCCAACTAAAACAAAAAGAAACAATTGCAATATTTTTTGTTTATTTTAAATCACGTATTTAATACAAACTTTCAGAGCATGTATAATTAGAGAGGATAAACATATTGTGTTAAGATAGATTTTTTGCATACCAAATACTTTTGCCGCTGTTCATGGAAAAACTTATAAAATTTGAAAAAAGTTTCCCTGAGTAGCAGCAAAAATTTTAATGTTACTTCACACATTTATTTAAATAAAATATGTGTATATTCCCCAAATAATATAAAGGCCATTAAAAGCTTCATTCCTATCAGAATGGATAATAAACTATGTGCAAGACACCAATCCATGAGAAAACAAAAACTTTGGCAACCAACAACATGAAACACAACCAGGAAAACGTACATTAGTTTTTTTATACAAACTCAGTTTGAAATTTCAGACATATATTAATTGGAAGGATAGACATTTTTATGTTTTAGCAGAAAATTTTTGCTATGCCCAACTCTACCCGCTGCTCATGGGAACATTTCAAAGTTTTCAAAAGTTTCTCACGATCAGCGGCAAAACTGTTGCGGCCATTACCGAAAATCAAATCTAAATAAAATATCTATTCTCAGTCACATTAAAAAAGTTGTGAAAGTTTCATTGCAATCTGAATAAATATTAAAAAATTACACCCCACCAGTTCTGAATTTTTTTTTTTTTTTTTTTTTTTTGCTACAAAAAAAATTCATTGTTGATATTTACTCTAGTGTTGGGAATTCGATAAATCTTTCCAGGTTCATATACTACTAGGGACAAGTTCAAAATATTTGTTTAGATAAATGTTTGTAAACCTCAAGGCCGTTTGCCGCCTGCATATGGGGGAAAACCTTTTCGCCGAAAAATTCGAAACATTTCCCATGCACAGAAGCAAAATCCGTTCTCCATAACAAAACACATATTCTAAACAAAAACTGTGTATTCTTCCAAACAATACTTGCCTCTGCACCAAGTTTCGTTCCCGATCGCACTTGGAATAATAACAAAGTTCCTATCGGCGACTTTCCTTCATTCATGACTTGCCAAATTGAACACCCCCCCCCCCCGAATCCCCCATACTACCATTGTGAAAAAAATATTTTTTGCCTATTGAAAATAACCACACCATTGGAAAGAGCATTCAATTCTACACTAGAAAGGGTTAAAACCTAAAAATCATGGAATTGATGATTACTACCTTCTAAAGTGCTAGGAAACCCTACGCGCAACGTCCCCAAGTCTCTATAATAATAATAAACTAATAATAATTCAATCATAATAATAATCGAATACATAATAACCTAATAAACATAATAGTTAACTCCAATACAAAATGACAAAGTATTAATTAATGCAACATGAAGCAGACATATTTGCTGGTCCGTAATGATTTCCTTCAAGTCAAGTGGCCTGTTCCTCATAACCTGTTATAAAAACTTAGAACCAGACTTAAATGTTACAGGTTTCCACAGTGCAATGATAGCAAACTTGGCTACCCTCATAAGAGAATAATGACGGATGTATAAAGATTTAAAAGATAAGGGAACTGCAATCGTGGGATGGGCATGTTCATTCCTTCTTCAGCTAAAGTTTCTCCTTCCTCATTCATTCCTTCTAAAACAAATCTTTCTTTCCTCATCAATCCATAGTTCGATCGTGCTTTTTCCTCTGGCCATTCAGAACTAGAACAGTGCCTATCGGGGGTTTGAAAAATTCTTCGTTCTCCTGTTATTCACTCTTGATAATTATTCATTCAGCTAGAACAATCGTCTGTAGGCATATCTTCGACGAGCAAAAGCTGCACTTTCATCAAAAGGACAAGTGCGCTAATCTCCTTGTCTCTCCTACTCGACACAATTCTTATTCATCTTCGGATGCAACTGTCTTGTAAATTCATTGTGTGCCTTCTCCTCTCGGCTTCTTATCCTCGATCTGAAATCATTGTGCTTGGCTAATTGTCCAACTGAAAAGGCTCAATCTCTTTGGCCCCTCGCTCAACTATTATTCTCTATGTCTCAATACTAGCCATTTCCCTCCCGTGTTGGGAGCTCTCACATGTCCAACCTAATTCCAAAACAAGGAAGCCGCTCTTGATCCTTCTAACTATCGCCCTGGAGCTCCTCACTTGTATTCTATTTGTATTCTATCTAAGATATTCTTTGAAACCTTTCTCAACTCACTTCTTAGATCATTGGGAAACTCTATTCCGCATCCGCCAGTACGCGCTCTCGTTGCACGGAGCTCTACTAGCGATCTATACATTCCTATAAAACCGATTTATGGTTTTTCAGCTTTCAGGAACTACGGGAGACTTGCGCGTGGTGCGCTTGACATATCCAAAGCATCTTACCGGGTATGGGCACGCGTCGCTGCTCTTCCAAGCTCCCCTCCTTTGGGTTTCCTCCTCCTTCTCTTTGCCTATCTTCATGTCTAGCTTTCTTTCAAATCGCTCAATATTCGCTGTTGTTGTTGACAGGGCGACTTCTTCTTCTTTTCTTTCAATTAATGGTGTTCCTCAGGGTTCTGTCTTATCTCCTACTTCTATTCCTACTTTTCATAATGATATTCTCACACCTCCCAACCTCTAACATCTATCCACTCGTATCCGCATGCACTCGACTCTTCATCTTTAACTCATATCAATCAACACTCCCCTCTTTTTTACTTCTAGATTTGCCCTCTCGTTTTAATCTTTCCCATTCTATTCTCGCTGATGGATAGAAATAACTTGTGAAATTCAATTCTTTAAAAACCCCAACTTTCTACAAATCTCCTTTCTCCCAAAATACCTTCTAACTTTCCTATCCTTTCGCGACGTTCTGTCGTCTCTCCTGTTCACAAATATTACCATCCTTGGCCTTAACATGAACAAAACAAATATCTTGGGAAACCTCACATTCACAACGGTTTTGCTAGGGCGGCTTCATCCTTTTCTAAGTTGCTGCAGCTATACAAGTCGGTACTCATCCGCCCATGCTATAGAAGTACTGCTCTCATATCTGGGCGGGGGGGCGCGCTCTGATTTCACCCTGCTATTTGACAGGGTACGAGTCAAAGGCCAAAAAGGCTAATAAACTGTTCTCTTTCCAGCTTCGAATTGACCCTCTATCTTTGACGCGCGATGTTGGTGCTTTATCTATTCTATAGGCACCCCAGCGCAAGTGCTCGAGGGAACTTATTCACTCGCTACCACCACCTTTACGACCCCTTCGTAGCACCAAGGTTGCGCTATCTGCGCCACGAGCTATGTGTTGACATGGGGGGTAACTCAGGCTAATTGGCTGTGTGGCTTCCTTCTTTCCCACCACCTCTTGTTCTGTGGAATTCTCTTACTTATCTTCTGTATTTCCTGCTGAAATTTAATCTCCTCACTTTAAAACCCTGCGCTGTGCTCATATGCGTAATTGCGCAAGAGGGTGAACTTTTGAGAAGTACTACACCCCCTCCCTTGAATAGGGCTCTGCCCGTGAGTGCGTGTCGTGACAACTGTAAAAAAAAAATTGAAATGGCAGGCTTTGAAAAATGAACTGAATCTTCTATTCCTCCCATCCAAAAACATCATTCAGATTTTATGCCAGAAAATCGTACTCTCCTCACATTACCCTCAGATTGCATCATTTTGTCGCAACCACACAAATTTTTGACCTTTTCAAACTTAAATTTAACCTTAGACTTCTAGTACTCACACACACAAATCGACCATAGCTCTTTACCACAACACTCATCAAAATTGCTAATCCTTCTATCCCCCTCTCATCCTTTCCACACCTTTAAAACACCATTTCACACCACACCACTCATTTCCACGTTTCCTTTCATTCTTGTTTCAAAGTACAGCGAGCAAATCCAAATCTTCCCTTTCAAATACATTCCATCACCTCTTCTCCCTATATCTTTCTCAACATGTATTCCCTCTGACAATTTCACTATACAGATACGATTCATAAATTTTAGCGATAGAAGGGTGCTTACTGCAATCACGACCTTCTCCGAGCAGGCATTAGCATCCTAGCAAAAAGCAAAAGTAGCTCTAGTAGGCAGACCATCCTAACTACCACCGTCCTTAGTCGCCTTCTTCTACGACAAGCAAGACATACGATGTGGGCCAATTTTTTTCCCACCACGTATGGATCATAAAGGATAGAGATGTCTGAAATAAGATGTTTCTAGAAGTAGGTGTGGATATCAAGCATGTGTATATTTGAATGTTTCTGAAGGATGAGTGTGGAATGAAACGCATACAGAAAGGCGAACCATTTAGCGCACTGGAATGTCATACATACTTTAAGCAAAATTAGGGTATATATATAATATATATATAAATATATAATATATATATATATATAATAATAATATATATATATAATATATATATATTATTATATATATACTATATATATATAAAAAATAGCAATAATAATAATTTTAATGACTAAACTATGTTTATAGATATCATATTATTATTATTATTATTGAGTTTTGAATATTATTCAAAATTCTTAAAAATTTGTTCAATTAATCGCAAAATTTGACGATTACGCATACAAGACGATTTAAAAAAAAATGCCGATTTTTTAACGATGACGATGACGATTAATCCTCCCATCACTAATATATATATCAGCTATATACTATATATATACTAATTATATACTATATATATATAATAGAGTCATATAATAAATTATATATATATAATACTATATATACTATAAATATATAAAACGTATATAAAAAATTTGCATTTAAGAAACAAAAATAAAAAAAAAAAAAAACCCTAACCTCAATTCTTGGTAACGCATTCTCTTCGTGTTCAGGACTTGAAAGTTCTCCCAGTATCTCCATTGATAAATTTTTCCTTTCCAGCATTTGATACAGGATGTACTCGCTAGTAAGCAAATCTCTTGAGGTGGTGGAAGCTTCCTGTCTAAGTTTTTTAAACAACATTATACATTTACTTATTCTCATATTCGTTAAATATCACAAAAATCAAATGAGAAAATTTTCTTACCTGTTGTACTGCTAATGGATTCATTTTCAATTTCTTATTTGAAAACTAATTTTAAAACAATACACTCTACACTTATGATTAGGATTTTATTATAAAGAACATCGATACCTTTTCTGAGTTACTCCAAGTATGTCATTTAATGGACTGGAAAGGATCAATAACACTTTTTAAATAAACTGATAACTGAATATTCTGAAACCTGTAAATGGGAATATTAATATTGTAAACTTGTATAATTTGCCCAACCTCCTGAAATCCTCAGGGGGCTATGAAATTTTTATTAATCTTAAAAAAAAACTTTTTCTCAAAAACTAAACAGTTTCATAAGTCAAAATTTTTACAAATCTCATATACAAGCTATAGATATTTGTTACAATTATGGTATTATTAAATTTTAAGTATAAAAAATTTTCAATAAGTTATGGTTTCAGGCTTAGCAAAGGTCAAAAGTCAATACCTCAAATCAATTTTTAATGTTTTATGATTTCAGAGCTACCATTTACTTTTATGCAGGGTTGGCATGAGTGGACCCGACCCGAAAAAAACCCACCCGGGTTTTTTCAAAAAAAAAACCATTTGAAAAAACCCGCTATTTTGCCCACTTGGGTTTTTTCAAAAAAAAATTTCAGAATAATTGCATATAAAATAGTAAAAAAAAATGTAAATTTAAAATTATACTCTTTTACTTAGGAAACTGTTTGTATAAGCTCATTTTAATTCTTTGTTTTGAAAGACATAGTATATATATAATATATTATATATTTTATATAATATATTTTATACAATATATATATAAATAATATATATATATATATATAGTATATATATATATATATATATATATATATATATCTATACCGTATATATATATATATATTTATATATATATAGAATATATATATATTATATACGGTATATAATATTTATATATATATATAATATATATAATAAATATATAAATATATATTTTTAGCTGAGGTTTGAGTAATATCAGTATGGGATAAGTTATATATAGCGGATATGTAGAATATCCCATTTTATATTAGATATATAAATATATATAATATATAATTCATTTATAATATTTCGATTATAATATATATATATTAATAGTTAACTAATATATATATATATATAATATAATATATATATATATATATATTATATATATATATATATATATATATACTATACAAAATTTCAAAAAAAAATTCATTGAAAAAGCCCACTATTTTGCCCACTTGGGTTTTTACATTTTTTTTTTTAAGAGGAGTTTCTATGTTAATATATTACTACACAAATAAAAACTTTAGAATCTTTTTCGTTATACTATGAAATGTTTATAAGCTCATTTTAATTCATTTGCTGAAAGAAATTAATATATATAAATATAAATATAATATGATATAATATATAGAAATAAATATAAAAGCAGATAATATATATATAAGATATAAAAATATAATAATTATTAAAAATATAAGATATATAAATATATTCAAATATTGATTCAAAAAAAAACACTTGAAAAAACCCACTATTTTGCCCACTCGGTTTTTCAAATTTTTTTCTCAAATCAATTCATGTAAAAATAGTAAACAAAAATGAAATATTAGAAATTATACTCTTTTACTTAGTGAAATGTTTATAAGCTCATTTTAATTCATTTTGTCTGAAAGATATAATATATATATATATATATATAAAAGATATATATATATATATATATATATATAATATATATAATATATAATATATATTATAATAATTATATATATATATATAATTATATATATATATTATAAATATATATATATATTTCAAATATTTAAAAAAAAAACACTGAAAAAAAAAAAATATTATTAACGATTTCGGTTTTTCAATTTTTTTTTCGGAATAATTGCATGTAAAAATAGTAAAACAAAAATGAAAATATTAGAGAATTATACTCTTTTACTTAGTGAAATGTTTTATAAGTTCATTTTAATTCGTTTGTTGAAAGAATATATAACGGTATTATATATAAATATATATATACTATATTATATATATTAAATATATATATTATATATATATATATATATATATGACGTTATTTTACATATAGATAACCTTTTTTCAACGGATATTGATG
>JABUQX010065900.1:0-2500 GCA_015478945.1 Trachelipus rathkii | reverse complement strand
AGATTTAAGCAAAGTGTTGTGTTGCCCCAAAAAATTTCCCAATGCGAAAATTATTAATTTACAATAAATAATAGAGTACATTGGCAAATTGAGCCAATCCCAATTTTTTTTTTTTTTTCATTTATTATTAATAACATAACGCATAACATACTTCTATAACTAATAAACAAGCATATTGGCCCACTCTAGAGAGGGTTTTTGGGGATGGGTTATTTTTGTCATACAAGTGGGCTACATTTGCAAACGGAGGGTTTTATTTTTAATTTTTTTGGGGTCTAAATAATTACAAAAAGTTTAAAGCCAAAATAAAATTTTTTTAAGTCGAACCGTGTAGGTCGGGTTATAAAAGTGATTATAAAAGTGGCTGCAAAAGTGATGTACATAAAAATGTAATATTGAAAAAAGGTATTTTGGTTAAGATACTATACTATATATAATATTATATATAGATATATATAATATTATATATATTTATATATATATATATATATAATTAATATATATATATATAATATATATATAGTCAAGTTCCGTTGATTTGGCCCAATTTTACCTGGTTTTTGTTTTTTTGATGAAAAAAAACCAAACCCGGGTGGGTTGGGCTTTTTCAAAAAACCCAGGTTTTATGCCAACCCTGCTACAGACACAGAAAAACACTAAAACGAAGTTTTAGAGGGCAAAAAAGCTACGTTTGGTGTTTCTATAGGGTCAAAATTGACTGAAAATTCCGAATTTTATCTGTCCAAGTTTAGGGGGGGGCAAAAATGGCTTACGTAACCGAACATGATCTCACTTTACTGATAGCATTTGAGATTAGATTCATTGGAAAATGGTATTTTTTATCTCAAAAGCAAGCGAAAAAAAAAAATAGTTGAAACAAAAAAGTGTTTTACTGTAAGCTCTGTAAGCACTAAACTGAGTCAGAGTCAAATTTAAATTTGACGCTGGAGTCTGAGTCGAAAATTTTTGTTTGAGTGAAGTCGGAGTCAGAGTTTGAAAATTTTGTTTAATGAAGTCAGAGTCAAAATTTTTGTTTAAGTGGAGTCGGTCAGCGGTCAAAAATCCAAATTTGAATTAAGGACGCGGAGTCGAAAAATTTATTTACGACTCCGCAGCCCTATGGTCCATCATGCAGTGTGATATTGAGAGTGTCGAGCACTTTCTTCTTCGGTGTGGCCATTGAGTGAGGTTGTGTTTCACTTTTTGACCCTTCCAGTTCTGTTGAGGAAGGTAAATGTCCCTCCGGTATATCAAGTTATGGTTCATCTGGCACTTTTATGATTTCTCAAATGTACCAGTCAGTTAATATAGCTATGATTAATGATGGTAGATATCTTAGAAATAAGTTTAAGGTGTCTATGACGGGATTTCCATAGTGAATAATATCACTATTGCGCCTATAAGGGGTTAGAATTACCAATCGACAATTATATGGTATCAGTGAACTAGTGCTATCAGCGCTTTAGCAATAGCCAGGGACCCCCATGCAGTTTTTCTTTTGTTCTGCCTGTATCCTGTACCTGAGGAAGCCATGGTTTAGCAGAAAACCCTACACCATACCCAAACAAGCAAAATAACTTACTAGGTTGAGCTACCATTAAAAGTTAAAACATCTAAGAGTTATAAAATTTTAACCATTAATAAACATCTCCAAAAGTTACATTTTGTTCCTAAGATTACTTAGAATCCTGTTCAGTCTCTGACTTATTCAGTACAAATAACCTCTATAACATTGTTTAAGTGTTGTATTGTTACTCGTTTTGGTAAATAATTAAATCTTTGTAGCTGTATAGAAATACAACGTATATGCATTATCCTTTAATTTATTCAATAGGCTCCAAATTCAAAACAATCGAGCATCCTACACTGTCTCTCCCCTAGAGCAATATAAAACTACTTTCTGAAACAAAAGCTAATTATTTAAGTTCTGTGGTCAGCTCATGACAAGTAAACAAATCTAACATTACTGGGTAATATTTACAATAATACCTTTAAATACGATTTTTAAATATTACAGCATATCAAAAAAAAAAAAAAAAAAAGTAGATGAATAAAAAAATCATCTCTCTTTAGGAAAAAAGTACAGCCTCTCAAAGTTTTTTAAAATTTTTCCCATAGGTTTCTTATAAAAAACCAAAATGAACAGGCCTCGAGATCGGTTTAAGACTATCCTTGTTCAGCTTACAATAAGATTTATTAACTAATACAGTATTATTTAACAAAACACTAATATAACCGAACTGCTAGTAGGATCCAAAACTTCTGAGCCTGTTCAGTTTTTTGTTATAAGAACCCTATAGGAAAATTCCAAACTTTGAGAGTCTGTAATTTTCCAAGACTGAACATTATTTTTTTTTTCATAATTAAACTTTTTTTAAGCATGATCATAATCCATAACAACCTAACCTAGATTGATCACATTGCCGTAAACCTAGATATAGTTCTGGGCAACTATGGCTATGCTACTATTTCTCTTACAAATCTTACTTATCTCTCTGCT
>JABUQX010065899.1:0-37158 GCA_015478945.1 Trachelipus rathkii | reverse complement strand
GCTTATGAATATATATATATAAATTATATATATACTATATATTAATATATATATATATATATAAAATATAATATAGTTATATATATAATATATATAATATATATAATATATAATATATATATAAATATATATATAGATATAGATATATATATATATATATATATATAATATATAAATACGTTCTTAGAGAAGTAAAATAATATAAAGTGAACAGTTGTAAGGTCCTCAGATACCGGTGTCAAATTGAGCATACAAAACTATTCAAATAGAGTAGTTTGTTTTCATCAAGATGACAAATTAACTACTCCACAGAAAAAACTACTCAGTTGAGAATTATTTTTTCTCTTTTGACATTTCAAAACTTGTCATTTTGACGACTTTGCCTGCTCAATTTTGACACCGGTTTTGAGGACCCCTAAATTTTGCTATTTAAGAGTTTTCATTTGGTATATATTATAATATATATTATATATATATATAATATAATATATATATATATACAGTGGCGCTCGTCTATATGGGCTCTAGGGCTGCAGCCCCTCCAAATTAAAATAATGGCAGGCGTAGGATGTTGATGGAAATATGAAATTTTTGCCAAATAAAAGTTATATTTAAATTTTTTTTTATTTAAACAATTAATACATAAAAAAGATTACATCAATTCTGAAAATTAGAAAGAAATGCATTTTGCAACTGAAAATTATGCGTACGATATTTATTTTCCATATATTAAATTATTATTTTTATGGGCTCTAATTTAGCAGCCCATAAAATAAGCCAAATTTATTAATTCTTAAAAAAAAAGACAGATGTGGCAACTGACAAAAAACAGAATACCGAGTTCCTGTAGTAGATTTTAAAAAGTTGCCAGTTTGTCTTTCTGAATTTTTTTGGCAACTTGGAATTTAGTGTCATTTAAAATTTTATTTCATATTTCAATAGGTTGCTAGTTCTGTCCTTCTGCAAAAAAATGCCCAAAAATGTAAATGCATAAAAATTAGTTTATTCCTAGGCTATGGAGAGATCGGTTCTGTTTTTTTTTTTTTTTTTTTTTTTTTTTTTTTGTGGATAGCAGATAGGCTAAAAAAAAACATTAATTTTTTAAGCGAAAGAAAAGAAGGTACGTGAAAAAGAAGTATTAAATAATTTAAAAATAATTAATAATTTAGCTAAATAAAATGGTCAACGAGAGATTGAATGCAATAACGATGCTTTAAATAGAGAGCGTAATGGTTTATAAAATACCAGATTTCAATGAAAAAGTAATTGAACGCTTTTATACATCTATAACTCGAAGAAAATAAATCGTTATGTTTAAATTAAAGAATATTTCAGCAAACTTTCCAGAATAAATAAGATACAGTTTGAAATTAATATACATATACAATATATATATTATATATATAATAATATATATATTATATATAATATTATATATAATATATATTATATATATATATAATATATTATAATATATATAATATATATATATAAGTAATATAAATAAATTAAATAATTAATTAATAATAGTTGAAAATATAATTAAATATATATATATATATATATATATATATATATATTATAATAATATATATAACTATATATGTAATATACTATATAATATATAATATATAGGTGAGTCACCGCTCTCTCATTACGAGAGACGCTGGTTTTCAAATCCTCCGCGTAGCAGTTGGGTTTTAATCTACCTGCGGGCAAGAATAAAACTTGACTGCGAAACCACCGTTGGTGGCGGCGGTTTGGATAGCCGGCCTTAAAGTTCGTAATTTTCCTGCGTGGTCCCCCCGTGTTTTACCCGCCTGCTTAGGGATAAA
Organism: Trachelipus rathkii; assembly: GCA_015478945.1. Classification (NCBI taxonomy): domain Eukaryota; kingdom Metazoa; phylum Arthropoda; class Malacostraca; order Isopoda; family Trachelipodidae; genus Trachelipus; species Trachelipus rathkii. The sequence continues at coordinate 35,323 of JABUQX010065899.1, read as the reverse complement.
TGCACGCTTTTATAAGGTAGGTTTAATATAGATATTATATATAATAAGTCATATATTATATATATATATATATATAATATATATATTATTATATATTATATATTATATATATTAGTATATAAATATCATATATATAATATACTATATATATATATATATAATATACATATATATAAAATAATAGTAATAAAATAAATTACATAATTTAATTTTAATATTGAAAATTATAATATATATATATATATAATCATATATATTCATATATATTATTATAATATATATTATATATAGATATATATAATGTATATATATATTATAAAATTGCAGCCCCTCCATACAAGTCTTACACGAAGCCGCCACTTTTATAGACATAAGATATATATATATTATATAATATATATATATATATAATATAAACTATAATATATATATATATATATAATAGATATAATATATAATAATATATATATACTAATATATATATATATATTACGTAGATATAGAAGAGATCTGGAAGAAATCTTCTTGAACAATTCTAATGTTTCTAAACCAACCTTTTACAGACGATATGTAGATGAAGAGGCTGCCTAGTTCTGCAAGAACATCAATACAGTACACATCCTATTATCAGATTCTATTTGGAGTTTCAAACAGGTTACTCTTTGGCATTTTTGGACGATTAATTAAAAGGGAGAAGACATCAAATTATTTTCAACATCTGTGTACAGAAAAATACTTTCACACCTCAAGGTACCAATTTTTACAGTTTTACGCCCATGAAGTTCAAACTCAATGCTACCCACACCCTTATCAACAGAGTTAATAAAATCAGTTCAGACTATATATCTCTGCATAAAGGATGCGAGTTTTTTAGCAAATACTTTCATAATAACAACTACCCTTTGGAATTGATTCACAAACTCATTAGAGGGTTTAAGTTCAAAATATTTACCAACCAAAACAACTTACCCATATTTCATTGATAAAACAATTTTATTCACATTTCCCTTCATTGGCTATGCTTCTGTTTCACTCAAAAAGGAACTGGAAACTTCCATCAATCGGTTGTTTTCTCATATACATTTCAAAATTGGTCTAATTAATTCTTTAAAGATCAGCTCTTTTTTTTCAGATACAAAGGCCGTTTCCCTTCAATGTTCGAGTCTAGAGTGGTCTACAAGTATACTTGTCCACGTTGTGAAAGAGGCTCCTGTATATTGCCCACCTTAAGAATTTTCCGTTTCAGAGCATGTTCCCATATGGGGATTAGCCACAGAACCCTGTGTCCTCTGTCCATAGAGGAATCTTCACCATTTAGGGCTCATTCCGAAACTTGCTCCTCTCCTCTAAAATTTGATCAATTCGATATTCTAACTTCTGTCTTCGAGACGCAGTGTCTTCTAACTTTTGAATTGTTATATATCAATAAATATAAACATCTCTAAACAAAAATGATTTCACCACACAATTATTTACAGCATATCTTTTCCTTTTCATGAATTGCTAATCTCGCATTCTGGAATATCCCTAAGTCCAACATCCAACAATATTTTAATTTGCCCTACCAACTAACTTGGTACAATAATAATTTTGTCAAACAACTAAATTATTTTATTTCCTTTGCCCCTTAGTTTTAACTTCAGTCTGCAATATTTAATATTTGTCTAACTCTTTAAATTCTGTTTATTGTTTTTTTCTTTCTTGAGAGGGGGAGGGGGGATTGTTTTTTTGCTTTATGTAAAAAATTTACTGCAATATATATCATTATTTATCACTCCTCCGTGGTTTTGAAAAAATTTTCCCATTCACGATAGTTACATTTATTTATAATTTACAACTTCACATTATATTGTGTTTTTTTATATATATATATTTTTTTTAATAATTTTATAATTTTTTTAATTTTTTAATTTTAGATTTAGTTTCCTCTTCGAAAATATATTTTGACTATTATATATATTATATATAAATATATATATATATATATATATATATATATATATATATATATAATATATATACTATATATATATATATAATAATATATATAATATATATATATAATATATATATATTATATATATAATATATATATATAATATATATAATATATTCGTCTATCTATTTTTTCATTTTAGACCTGATGATGGTTCTAGGTGAACCGAAACGTTGTCAATAAATGTTTCATCTCGTTCTGGCTTTGTGCTTCCTGCGTTGAAGGTTTCTGGAAACAGGGAAGTTTCATCTCATATATTATATAATATATATATATATATAATAATACTATATTTATATATATATATATATATACTATATAATACCTATATATATATATATAATATATTATTATATTAAGTATATATATATAATATATATATGATATATTTATATATATTATATATATAATATATATAGATATATATATACAGTATATATATATAATATATAGTATATATATATAATATAATTATATATAATATATATATATATAATATAATATATATTATATATTATTACTATATATATAATATAGTATTATAGATATATATATTTATATATATATATATATATCCCACAGGGTGTATTGATTCTTATTATGGTGTTACGGTCATGGTGTTGCAACTTAAAACACAGCATAGTTATAAGAAAAAATTCAAAACCGAATTGTGCATCCCTACGGCCCCCAGAACTGGTATGTGCGTCATCACATATGTAATCCTTTAGTTTTCTTCCTCTCCCCTCCTTTCTCGAATTGATTATCTGTATTTTTCAATCCTCTTCATCCACTATATAGTTTCTATCAATTTTTCTATCATAGAGGTAGATGAACGCCGATGTCACCCTTCTTTATGAGAGGCGTACCTGGCGTCATTTGTATCTAGGATGTACATCTTTGGCAACCTCCAGTGCCTCTGTAGCATCCCTTACGGTAACCGTCTTTCACACACATCTGGTCAGAATTCCGGTAATTTAGAAGCAACGCTATTTTTTGCCTTTCTCCATGAATTTCATTTGACATTGAAGATGTAATCTTTCAAGATTGTTCACCTTTTCGTTTAGTTTAGGTATTGTCACTGGTGTTGGTTCCCAACCAGTATCGTAGCATTCTAGTGAGCAGTGACGACACCTGCACAAATTCTGAAAAAATATTATTATTATTATTATTATTATTATTATTATTATTATTATTATTATTATTATTATTATTATTATTATTATTATTATTATTATTATTATTATTATTATTATTATTATTATTATTATTATTTTTATTATTATTATTAGTAGTAGTAGTAGTATAGGGTGGACAACTGACAGCCAAACTGAAATCCGGAAGTTGCAACCGGAAGTTGCACATGTTGCAAGCAACATTTTGCAACATCCGGTTTTTCAAGCTTGACGTGTCAAAGTTAGGGTTTTTAAGGTCGGTGAGACCGAATTTAAGGTCTGGAAGACCGACTTCAGAGGTTTTGAGCCTGAACTCATGGGTTTTACCTCCCAAAAGGGGGCTTAGCCCCCCCAAAAGGTTTTTTTTGGTTCCTAGAAAGTTTTATATAATCGATAGACCATTTTTGATGGTTTCAATCGATTTATCGATGTTTTTTATCCCTATATCGATGTTTAAATCGTCTTTCTACGTGCTCTGGTTGACTTTTAAAACATGAAAAAATATAATCGAAAAAGAAAATTATTAATAACATTTGTTCGATATATCGCCGTCAGTGACAGTGTAATATTGCAGGGGTCTGGAAATCCTGGAAATCCTGGAATCCTGGAAGGATTCCAGGAACCTGGAAACTGGAAAGTGGAAATTGGCTTCCTGGAAACTGGAAAATGTTTTCCTGGAAACTGGAAACTGGCGAAAAAAAAAAAAACAAATTAAAAAATAAAAATTCAAAATTTTAAATATTAAACCAATTACTAAAATAAAAAAAAAAAAAAAATTAGAATAAAATAAAAATTAAAAATTAAAATAAAAAATAAAATTAAAATAAAATTAAAATTAAAATTAAAATAAAATTAAAATTAAAATAAAATTAAATTAAAATATATATATATAATAATATATATATATATATATATATAATATATAATATATAATACATATATTATAGTATATATAATATATATATATTATATATATATATATATATATATTATATAATATATATATATATAATATAATATAATATTTATACATAGAAATACGGTTCATACAAGGTAGAATATACACGCATACGCACACGCATACGCACACGCTTACAACTTTACCACCACGCAACACACAACACACACATCACACACACACGCACACGGCGCCAAAGACCAAACTATTCGTATATATATATATATATATATATATAATATATATATATATATATATATATATATATATAATATATATATACACTATGATGTTTTATATATATATATTATAATATATTTCTATATAATATATATATAATGATTATATACTATATATATATATAATTATATAGATATATATATATATATATATATATATATATATATATATATATATATACTATATATATAATATATATATAATATAATATATATAGAAATGAGATCAGTATTAAACTCACCAAAAATAAAAAAAGATACACGCGGCGCGCGGCGCACATACATACGTATGTAAATTATTTCGTCGTTCGCCGGTGTCGGTGCGCGTAGCCTCTGCTTGAGTTGGTGTTGCCGTACGTCCTCTCAGTCCTGTCGCTCGCCTTCAACTGATTTTAAAAAATATGAAATGAAAAAGGGGTAAAAAGAGGGGATAGAAGGGTGGGAAATAGAAGGAGGGTTGTAGAAGGGTGGAGATGATGGAACAAAAATCTAATTTATCGTTTAAGATGGACAAGAGTGAAATTTACTGACTTTTTTAAGAAGCGGGACTTAAGCTATTGACAAAGAATTATCAGTTAAGCGCTAATAGGAGCGTTAAGGTATCAGACTGCTAATTAAACGTTTAAAGAACAATGCGTGGGAATCCACGAGGAGAGAGACTTGCGGAATAAAATAATGTATCACTTAATTTTATTTTTTATACAGAGGGGAGAGAGACAAAGGTTTTGGATACATCTCTTTGTTTAAACTAATTATCATTTAAAAGAGGGGGGAGTTATAGACAAAGAAACTTTAAATTACATTTGAAACACCTTGAAAGGTTTAAGATTCACTGTCAAGAATTAAACGTTTATACATAGGTAAGTGATAACAACTATCGCACCCAGATGTTCGTCAGTAAATTGACACCTAAGAGTTCTTATGGTCTTGCATAACAAGAATACACGTTCAAACACCTGTAACTAGTAAGGGGAAAGAGAACACATACAAATAATAATACATCTTACATACATAATACATACATACTACATACATACATACATACATACATACATACATTACATACATTACATACATTATTTATACTAACTCTCTGCTAACTAACTAACTAACTAACTAACTAAACTAACTTACACATAAACTAACTTAACTAAGCTAACTAACGAACTAATAAAACTAATTAACCTAACTAACTAATAACTAAACATATATTATAATCGCAGGTCTAATAAACGACCATCGTGCTTGGAATGTTTCACTAAGACGATCGGCTTCTAGATATTCAATATATACATATTGCGTTTCTTTTTATGAAAGTAAAAACTAAAATATATTGTTTGCCTATTTTAATATTATAAGTTTCATTTTTTCATTATTTTTATTTTAAAAAAAATCTAATATATTTCTTAAAAACTTATTATATTTTTGTTTTTGTTTTTCTTTAAACATTTTGTTCTTTACTAAATTTTTCTTTCATTTTATTGTTACAACGTAATAAAAATCTTGCATTTTTACATACCCTGAAGCAGTTATAACAGCAGTAAAGCAGTTAAAGTCTAGTTAAATCAGTAACATCAGTAAAATCAGTAAATCAGTAAATCAGATAATCATTGTAAATCAAAACTGTCTTTCCAACCACCTATACCTACCCTTTCTCATCGACTCTAATTGATCTATGATCTATTGATCTAATTCAATCTATTGATTCAAGTCATATTTGTAGTAACATAACACAAAAACTTTTCATATTACATATCTTGGTTTTGTTTTCTTTAACACATTAATTGTTATTTACTAAAAATTATTCTTCTTGCATTTTAAATACTTAAAAAAATTTGCATTATTTTTCCCCCCCCAAAAAACAAATAACGCCCTAACAAAAAAGGCCAGATAAATCAGATAATTCAAGTAAACAAACTGCCATTCCTACCATTCAGCTGATCATGATCTATTGATCTATTGATCTAATTGATCTATTGATCAAGTCATCATTGTCTATTAAAACTGTTTTGTTTACAGTACCCTAAGCAGTAAAATCAGCGTAAACAGTAAATCAGTAAAGCCAGATAAATCAAGTAATCAAAACTACCTTTCAACTACCCTCCTACCATTCCATAATCTATTGATCTATTGATCTATTGATCTATTGATTCAAGTCATATTTTGTATAACATAACACAAAAACTTTTATTTATTTTGTTTTGTTTTCTTTAAACATTTTGTTTTACTAAAAAATTTATTCTTTTCAGGTTTATTAACTTAAAAAAATTTGGGCCATTTTTACATTTTACCCATAAAGCAGTAAATCGAGTAAAAATCAGGTAACATTATCAAACTGCGGCATATCCTTCCACATTACGTGATCCTATCTCATGATTCTAGTTGATCTACTGTCTATTGCATTCTTATTGTGATCTATTGATTCAAGGTCCATATTTTTTACTATTAATAAATATTGTGTTATGTCTTTACATATACCCTGTAAGCAGTAAACAGTAAATGCAGTAAATCCAAAACACGCCGTTCATCCTATATGCACATGCCCTGTCCCTAACCTACTTCCACTGTATGCTATGTAGTTGATCTATTATCTATTGATTATATGATCTATAGACTTCAAGGCTCTTTCCTCTTACAGTGAGAAGAAAATAAGTTCTTGGAATAAAAAGCGTTGTGTTGTTGTTGTTGTTGTTGTGTTGTTGTTGTTGTTGTTGTTGTTGTTATTTGTTGTAAAATAATAATCAAACGTTCACAGTTAAATGAAAATATACCAACACTTTTTCAAACAATCTACTAAAAATCGATTAAATTGTTAATTTTGATACATTTAAACATGATAAATATTGAAAAACTGAACCACTAAAAATATAGATTCTCAACGACCTAGCCTAACTGACATACACCATTCATTAACAAAGGTACCTAAATATAGAAAGTTTCAACTTACCAGCAGAAGTCATCATAGCAATCTCAATCTTTACTATACACATACACCACAAAACATTATATTATTATTATTATTATTATTCTATTATTCTTAATTTATTATTATTAGTTATATATTGATTGATTAATTATTTATATATTATATTCTATTTATTATTATTGTATATAATATTATTATTACTTATTATTATTATTATTATTATTATTATTATATTATTTTATTATTATTATTCATTATATTTATTAATTATTATTATTATTATTATATATTATTCATTATTATTATAATTTATATTATTATTATTATTATATTAATTATTATATATTATTATTATTATTCTTCCACATAGGATCTCACAAACCCGTATAACGCGTTGCCGATCATCTTTGCCTGCAGGCTCCAAACTAGAACATGTTGGTAAAATTTCGTCTACCAGACACCTATACATTACGTAATCTTGCTACGCTCAAGGGATGGCCAATCAGAGAACTGCATTTGCTATGCCATCACGGAATCAAGCCAATGAAATCGAGGGAAGAGCTCATTCAATCTCTAATATCTTTTACACCATAGTGTAAGGTGTAACGGAAGATTATCATACTTTGTACCCGAATATTCTTTGACACATTGAGAAGGTCTGACCGAGATATATTATTTTGTTCTCCCTCTATGTCCTTACCTTCAAACATTGTTTTTATCTTAAACAGTAGTTTAATTATTATTATTCTATCTATATTACTATTATTTCATTATTATTATTACTATTATTATTCATTATTATATATTTATTACTCTGCTGATTATTATAATATATATTAATTTATTCTTATTATATATTTAATTATCTATATATTTATTATCTATTAATTATTTTATTATTATGATTAATTTATTATTATTATTATTATTATTAGTTTATATTATTATAATAACTATATATGTATATGCACATAACAAATCTAACGATACTTAACCATCACACACATTCTACACACGCATCACAGGCTACTACGACACACACACACCACACGACACATCATTATATATTATATATGAACACTTTACATTAATACATTAAGCCTAGCAATTCATCGTACTAACTTAATACTGACTCACATGACTGCTTTCTAATGAGTCAGCAAATGACTGTAACCAATTTTCTAAGAACCTCGTCTGGAAGACATTTACAATTTCCTTCATCATGTTTTTAATATAAACAGTTCGTATTGTTATATGCTATTTTCTTTGACGTTTCTAATGATTCCTCTATATTTATATTTGTTAAAAGTTAGTTATTTATTTAAGATAAAATGTTTTTAGTTTTGTATTTTTATTTTTTAAATTCTTTATTTATTGAACATATAATTCGCTATATAAATTTTCTTAAAAACTTATTATATTTTTCCTTATCTGATTAAAACATTTTGTTTTAACTATAAAAATTTTTTGACATTTTATGTTTATATACTTAAAAGTTTTGCATTTTTACACATACCCTAAACAGTAAATCAGTAAACGTTCAAGTTAATCAACCCCTCCCCACCCCACCCTCCATTACCTTTTGATCCTCCCACCATCATATGATCTATTGATCTAATTGATCTATTGAATTCAAGTCATATTCTTGTATAACATATAACACAAAAAACTTTATTTATTTTTGCTTATTCTGTTTAAAACACTTTTTGTTTCTAACTAAAAATTTATTTCATTTTATCTGCTTTAAACTTAACATTTTTGGCCTTGTTTACATACCCTAAATCCAGTAAAACAGTAAGATCAGTTAACAAACCACCCACCCACCTTCCTACCCTTCCGATTATCTATTGATTTCTATTTGATCTATTCTGACTATTGAGTTCAAATCACTATTTTGTATAAAACATAACATAAAGAATAAGTCTCATTTCATATAACATATCATCAACACGTCCAAGCAATAAATACTAGATATAAACAAAGTATGATTCACATCAATAAGCTAACATATCATAAACATGAACTAAGCAATATAATGTACTAAATACAAACCTAACATAGCATTACGGACGAGTAAACTGAGTAACATTAGCAGTTCCCTTACTTACAACAGTAAAGTTAAACTAACATTACAACGTAACGTAAGGCGATTTACACTTTGTCGAAGCATATCTCTAACATATCAATGTAATTTTTACATTACACGATAGTAATCATTTATCAAAAATGCTTATCATAACCTTACCTAACTTATATCATACTCCCAAACGAATAAATGCCTAACTATTTTTCAAAGGTTCATACCTCAACAAAAAGCTTGACCATAAACATAACCTTGAGCTAAGAACATAACAAACCTACCACACCTTACACACGAATAAACAGCTAACATAAACAAAGTTCGCCCTACTTAACAACAGTAAAGTAGCAACCACTACCTACGAAGACGTACCCTATTCACACCTTTTTTCAAGCTATATCTCTAACATTTCAATGTTAATTTAATATTGCTACATAGAAATAATCAAACTTAACAAAAATTTAATCATAACCTAACCTAACTCATTCTAACCACCATTTTATTATCTATTAAATTATTATTTTATTATATTATTATTAATTTATTATTATCATTCATTATTGATTATTATTATTATTATTATTTTATTATTAATTATTATATATTAATTATTCATATTATTATTCAATAGTTCAAAAAACATGCCCAATGAGAGCGAAGAAATAACGCATCATCCTGATGGAAGATTTAGATAAACTGGGAAAGCACGGCAACAGCGCATCAGACAGAGAAAATTTGGCAACACCGCAGCACAGCCAAAGTTCGGGGCGTAATATCGAAAAGTACCTAACATCGCATAGCAAAACTTGCCTGAACCTTTTTTTTTAAATCAATATCTATAACGATAATATTATTAACATTGACATGTATAATAATCTACTAAACCCTAAGGTAACTATCACACTTCGGACAAACTAATTATAAATTTGCTAACACATCAAAAGTGTCTCAACATCAATACAAGCTAACACTGCGATTACCTGAACTAAGGAACATAATGTAAAACACACACCAACACACACACACACACACACACACACACACAGCATATATATATATACAAAAAAAAACACACAACAACACACACACACGCACACACATCACACACCACACGACACACAACACACAACACAAACACACACACAAAACACACACACAAACACACAAAACAAAACACACACAAGCATACACACACTTAATATTAGCTTAGTAATATATATTATTATTATATTATTATTATTTATTAATTATTAATCATTATTTATAATTATTAATTAGATTAATGTTATAATTCTATGTATTATTATTATTATTAGCCTCTCCACATAGAATTCAAAAAACATTAATAACGCTAACAACTACTTCGACTGGCATGTCATAGCTAGAATATTGTTCGGTAATATGTCATCTACGTCACATGCTAAGACATTAACGCAATCTTAGAAAGCTCAAGGTCAAGTAATTCATAGAACTGTATTTGCTCATGATTCACACTGTCAATAGTGGCCTGTTAGCGTTTATTAATGTTTTTGAATTTTTATGTGGAGGCTAATATAATAAATATATACATAATAATAATAATAATATAAAATAATTAATAATAATAATAATAATAATAACTAATAATAATAATAATAATAATAATTTCATAAGTGTGGTGTATGCTTGTTGTGTGTTTGTGTGTTGATTGTGTGTGTGTTTTGTTGGCTGTGTTTGTGATCTGTTGTTTGTGTGTCGTGCTGTGTGTGTGCGTTGCTTGTGTGTGATTGTGTGTGTGTGCGTGTGTGTTATGTGTGGTGTGATGTAGTTGTGGTGTGCTGTGTGGTCTGTGTGTGTAGTGTGTGTCGGTGTGGTTTTAATCACTTATTTTCTCTAGTTCAGGTTAACGCATAGTTTTAGCTTTATTTACTGTGAGCACTTGATGTGTTGCATTTATACAGCTTTTGTCAGTGTAATATACCTTAGGTTTATAGTAAATTATATTACTATGTTAATGTTAAAATACAATTTTATGTTTATAGATATGATAAAAAAAAAAGCGGTTCACTAAGTTTTGCTATGCGATGCTTAGATACTTCCTATCGATTCATTACGCCCAACTTTGGCTTGCTGTCGTTGCAAATTTTTCTTCCTGTCTTGATGTCGCTGCGTGCCCGTATCTTTCCCAGTTAATACTATAATCTTCCCCTGCAGTATGATGCGTTATTCCTGTCCTCTCATGGGCATGTTTGAATCTATGAATAATCAATAATAGTAATAGTAATACTAATAACAATAATAAATAAAATAATTATTTAATGCAATCAATAATAACTAACTAACTAATAAATAATCAATAAATAATAATAATCAATAATAACTAACGATAATAACATGGGTCGCTTATGATAGTCTAGTTATTAGTTATGATAAAATTATTTTGTAAGTCCTTCGCATACTATATATTCATGTCAATATAAATTCAACATTGAATGTAGAATCTATTGTTATCTTGGAAACAAAGTAGTGTGAATAGATATGTTTTGTAGCCACAATCGTTAGACCTACGTATGTTGTTAAGTTAAGGGTGAACTTTGTTTATAGTAGCTGTTTGATATTCGTGTATAAGGTGTGGTAGGAATTTGTATGTCCTTAAGCCTTCACCTTATGTTATCATCAGCTTTTATGGATGTGAACACTTTGATAGTTCAGCATGTTATTCGTTGGGTATGTAGTTTAGGTTTAACGGTTAATGGACTAAATTTTTGATAAACTATTACTTATGTTATGTAAAAAATTAACATTGATATATTAGAGATATGACTTGAGCAAAGGGATAATCGGTTACGCTTTGCCGGTAATGTTAGTTACTTACTGCTTTTAAGTAGGGAACTTTGCTAATGTTATCAGTTTACTCGTTCGATAAGCTATTAGGTTTGTTTACTTACCATTTATATTTCCTGCTTAGTTCAATGTCTATGAACTGTTAGCTTACTGATGTGAAATACTTTGTTATACTAGATTATTTATCCTCGTTGGACTGTATGATATTCATGTATCATGAAGAGGTTATTTTTTATGTTATGTTTAGCACAAAATATTGATTTTGAAATCAATCAGCCATCAATAGAAGTCAATAGGACCAATCAGATGCATTATGGAAAGGTAGGAAGTGTGGCTGCGGTTGGTTTGATTAACTGATTATACTGTTTTAACTGATTTAGGGTATTAGTAAAAATAGCAAAAAAATTTAAGTTATACAACAAAAATGAAGATAAAATTCTTAATTAAACAAAATGTCTTTAAAAAAGAGTAAGCAAAAAATAAATAAAAGTTTTTCTGTTATGTTATATTTACAACAAAATATGACTTGAATCAGCATAGATCAATAGGAATCAATAGATCAATAGCATCAATAATCATGGAAGGGTAGGCAGGGTGAATAAATAGTTGCATTTTAACTTGAGTTTACTGAGTTTACTCTTTAGGGTACTGTTAAATAAGATGCAAAACTTTCTTAATGTTACTAAACCATAAATGAAAGAAATTTTTGTCTAAAACAAAATGTTTTTAATAAGAATATGCACAAATAAAAATAAGTTCTTTAAACAAAATTATAGATTATTATTTAATAAATAAAAATAAAAACGAATAAAACTATAATAAATAAATAAATAACTAACTCTTTAACAAAAATATAAATAAGGAATATAGAAACGTAAAAACGAAAATACATAAAACAATACGAAAAATGTTTATATTAAACATGTGAAAAATGTAAAGATCTTCCACGAGTTTAGACAAATGTCTACACCATATAAATGCTTAGACAATCATAGACAATAGCCAGTCATTTGATCAGTAAGTTCAGTACGATGATTTGCCTGGCTAATTATTAATAAAGTGTCTATATTATGTGTGAGTGTGTGTGTGCGGGTTGTGTGTGTGTGATGTGTGTGTGTGTGTGTGTGTGTGTTGTGTGTTGGATATGTATAGATTTGTTCTATGTGCAATTACATATTTTATAGTTGAGTTATAGATAATAATAACTAAATAATACATAATAATAATAATAATAATAATAATAATAATAATAATAATAATTATAATAATAATAAAATATAATAATAATAAATAAAACTACTGTTTAAGAAAAAAACAGATGTTAAGTAAGGACATAAGGGGAACAAATAATAAATCCGTCACACCTTCTTCATGTGGTCCAAAAGAATCGGGGTACAAAGTAATAAAAATTCTCCCCGTTACCCTTCACATGTGTCAAAAGATATTAACGATTACATGAGTCACATGTCGCTCCGATTTCGATTGGAACTGTCCGTTAGATGCATAGCAACATGCCAGTTCTCTGATTGCCTATCCCTTGAGCGTAGCCAAGAGTACGTAACTGTATTAGGTGTCTGGATCAAGAGAAACAATTACCAACCAATTTCTAGTGTGGGACTGCAGGCAAAGTGAGTCGCACGCGTTATAGTGTTGTGAATCTAGTGCGAATAATAATAATTAAATAATAAATAATAATAATAATTAATAATAATAATAATAATAATAATAATGAATAATAAATAATTAATAAATAATAATAATAATAATAATAATAATCAATAATGATGATGACCTTTTCGGTTATGGATAGTAAAGATTGAGATTGCTATGATGACTCTCTGCTGGTAAGTGAAGACTTGCTAATTCTAGACTGTTAGATGAATGCTGATGTCAGATTAGGACTAGGTTGAGAATATATTTTTTGTTTAGTTTTCCCATATTACAATGTTTAATGTAAAAGTAACATTTAATATCTTTAGAGATATGTTTCGAAAAGTGTTGGTATATCTTCATTTAACTGAAACGATATTGATAGATTTAACCTAACAAAAACAACAACACAACAACAAAAACACCACAACAACAACCAACAACAACAACAACATACAACAACGCTTTTTATCCAAAGAACTTATTTCTTATACTAAAAAGAAAGAGACTTGAATCAATAGAAATCAACTAGATCAAATAGGATCAATAGATCCAATAGATCATTGGAAGGTAGGAAACGGTCGGGTGAGGAAGCTGTTTGATTTACTGATTTACCCATTATTTACTGCTTCTGGGTATGTAAAACATTACAGATTTTAATAGAAACCAATAATGACTTGATCTTAATAATTCAATTAAGATCAATAGATCAATAGATCAATTAGACTCAATGGACACACGACATGGCACAGGATGGCAGTTATGATTACTGCATTGTACCTGATTTACTGCTTTAGGTATATAAAAATGCAAATTTTTAAGTTATAAACATGAAAGAATAAATTTTTAGTAAAAACAAAAATGTTTAAAGAAAACAAAAACGAAAAATAAATAAAAGTTTTTGTGTTATGTTATTTAAAAAATATGAATTAATCAAATAGATCAATAGATCAATAGATCAATAAGATCAAAGATCATGGCTAAGGGTAAGAGCGGTAGCTGGAAGGTGTTTGATGTACTGACTTCACTGAGTTTACTGCCTTTACCTGATTTACTGATTTTACTATTTACTCATTTAGGGTAGCTAAAACATAACAATTTTAATAGAAATAGACGCTTGAATCAAATAGATTCAATAGATCAATACATAAATAGATCAATAGATCAATAGAGTTCAATGGATCACGAATGGGTAAGGATGGCAGTTTGATTTAGCTGTTTACTATTTTACGTGCTTGTAGGCTAACTGTAAAAATGCAAATTTATTAAGTTATAAACATAAAAAGAAATAAAATTTTAGTAAAAAACAAAAATGTCTTAAGAAAATTAATTATGAAAATAATACAAAGTTTCTTGTGTTATGTTATGTAAAAAATTATGACTTGAATCAATATAGATCCACATAGATCAATAGATCAACTAGTATCAATAGATCAGGAGGTAGGAGAGGTGGTCTGGAAGACAGTTTGATTTACTGACTTTACTGATTTACTGATTTACTGATTTACTATTTATGACTTTCTGATTTACTGACTTTACTGCTTACTCGCTTTACTGCTTCAGGATGTAAATAGCAAATTTTTACGTTTAAACAAATGATGAATAAAATTTATAGTAAAAAACAAAAAATGTTTAAAAGAAAACAAAACAAAATTAAATAAAAGTTTTTAAAAATATATAGATTTTCTTTTTTAAATAAAAAATAAATGAAAATGAAAACTTATAAAATAAAATAGCAAACAATATATTTTAGTTTACGTTTATTAACAAAGAAAACGAAATGGTATATATTAAATATGAACGATCTTAGGAAATTCCAAGACATGTCGGTATTCGACGTCGATATATATATAATTATATAGTAGTTAGTTAGTTATTAGTTAGTTAGTTAGTTAGTTATTAAGAGGAAGTATCCTATATGTATGTATATAGTATGTATCTTTATTATGTTACGCTATGTTCTGGGTAATGATGTATCTATTGTATGTGTTTTCCCCTTCATGTAAACAGATGTATTGAACTGGTATTCTTGTTAGTGCAAAGAGCAAAGAACTGGTGTCAATTACAAGAACCATCTGGTGCTTTGTTCAACTTACCCTATGTATAAACGTTATAATTTACAGAATTTAAATTTAATTAGGTTTAAATTTAATGTTTAAATTAAAGTCTTCTTTGTCATAACTCCCCCCTCTTTTAAAATGATAATTAGTTTTAAAACAAAGAGTTGTAACAAAAGCTTTTGTCTCTCTCCCCTCTGTATAAAAGATAATTAGATCTTTTTTCCCAAAGTCAATCTCTCCCTCGTGATTCCCACGCCTTTGTTCTTTAACGTTATAATTAGCAGCTGATACCTTACCCCTTTAAAGGCTTAACTGATAATTCCTTTGTCAATAGCTGTAGTCCCCGTCTTAATAAAAGTCATAATTTTCACTTCTTGTCATCTGTAAATCACTTAATTAGATTCTTCTTTGTCATATATCCCTCCCCTTCTACAACCCTCTTTCTATTTCCCACCCTTCTATCCCTCCTTCCTTACCCCTTTTCATTTTAATATTTTTTAAAATCAGTTGAAGGCGAGCGACAGGACTGAGAGGACGTACGGCAACACCAACTCCGCAGAGGCAGCGCGGCACGCGAACCACAGGCGCAACGACGAAATATTACTATACGTAGTAGGGCGCGCGCCCGCGTGTATCTGTTTGACTCATCTTTCCAGCATGTAAGTACTTAATATGCGATCTATATATATATATAGTACTTATATATATTACTATATATATTATCTATATTATATAAATATTATTATAATATAATATATATATATAGTACTATATTATATATAATAAGTGTTTGTCCTTGTTGTGTGCCCGCGCGCGCCGCGCGTGTGTGGCTGTGTGGTGTGTGTGTTGTGTGTGTGTGCGTGTGTGCTAAGTGTACAGTGTGCGTATGCGGTGCGTTGGTTGGCGTATGCTGTGTATATTCTACTCTTGTATGAACGATACTTTTCTATGTATTATATATATATCATATATACTATACTACTATCATATATATATATATATATATATATATAGATATATATATATATATATATCTATAAACTATATATATATATATATTATATATATATAATATATATATATATGATATAATATATATATAAGCAGATATAATATATCATAGATATAAATTATAATTATATATATATATATATATATATATATATATATAATATATATATATATTATGATAATTATTATTATCATTATTATATATAATATTATATTAATATATTATATTAAATATAATATATACTATACTATATATATATAATATATATATATATATATATATAATATATATATATATATATATATATATTATGATTAAATATTACTATATATAATTATAGTTATATATATATATAGTATTATAATATATATTATATATATATAGATATACTTATATATATATTATAATAACATATATATATATAATATATATAAACTTATAATATAATATATTATTATTCTTCAGTATACATATTTTTTTTTTAAGTTAATTTAATTTTTAAAATTTTATTTTAAATTTTAATTTTCAATTTATTTTTTAAACTTTTAATCTTATTTAATTTTAATTTGTGATATTATTTAAGTTTTGTTTAATATATTTTTTTTTTTAATTTTATTTTTATTTTAATTTTTTTTTTTTATTTCCCCCCCCCCAGGAAAATATACCAGTTATCCAGCAATCCATTTTATCCAAGCTTTCAGGAACCCAATTTTCTCACTTTCCAGTTTCCAAAGGTTCCTGGAATCCTTTCCCAGGATTCGAGGATTTCCAGGATTTCCCAGACCCACGTGCCAATATACACATGTCACCTACGTGCGATACCTATCGAACCAAATGTTATTAATTAATTTTCGTTTCGAGTATATTTTTCAATGTTAAAAAGTTCAACCAAGAGCACGTGAAAAGACGATTTAAAACAGTCGATTATAGGGGTAACAACATTCGATAATCGATTGAAACCATTAAAAATGATCTATCGATTATATAAAACTTTCTAGGAAGCCAAAAAAAACCCTTTGGGGGGGGTCTAAGCCCCCTATTTGGGAGTAACACCATGAGGTTCAGGCTCAAAAACTCTGAATCGTCCTTCCAGACCTTAAATTCGGTCTCACCGACCTTAAAACCTAACCTTGAACGTCAAGCGGGATCTGAAAAAACCGGGTGTATACTGCCCACAAACCACTGATGCTCATGCCACACAATCGCATGCAACCAACTTCAACACACAAAATACTCGCACCAATCCACGCGACATCATTACCAGATTTGGTCTTGTCAGCTTGCGTCCACCCATACAGACTGATTATTATTACTATTCTATTCCATTATTTACTTAATATTATGATTGTCGGATGATTATATTATTATATATATTATTATTATTCATTATTATTAATCTGGATATTATTATCTATTCATTATTTATCAATCTTTATTATCGATTATTACCTGATTATTCTTATTAATTTATTAATGATTATTATTATCTGTATTGATTCAATATTATTATATAGATTATTATATATTATTATTATATCGTTATTCATGTATAATTATTATATAATTCAGTACTATTATTTTATTTTTATCCTGTTATTTACTTCTTCTTTCTTCTTCTTCATCTTCTGTCTTCTTCTTCTTAGATTAGCATCTATATTATTATTAAATTTCTAAATGAATTTAATTTTTAATGCAGCAAATACTTTGTCCAATTGCTACAATAAAACACTTATGTAATCGATTATTATTATTATCATTATTCTCTTTTAAAATGAAAATAAGAATTTTTTTCTTCAAACAACTAATGTTTGGAATAATACATTTTCATATATTTTTAATTAGCAGGCACACCACCCGTCGATTTTCACCCTAAGCAAAATGGTCACTACTTCCTCTACCAAATAAAGTCTCCTCTCAGGAAAAGAGTGCCAGTCCTCATATCAGGAAAAGAGTGCTAGTCTTCATATCAGGAAAAGAGTGCCAGTCTTCATATCAGTAAAAGAGTGCCAGTCTTCATATCAGGAAAAAATTGCCAATCTTCATATCAGGGAAAGATGCCTGTCTTCATATCAGTAAAAGAGTGCCAGTCTTCATATCAGGGAAAGATGCCTGTCTTCATATCAGTAAAAGAGTGCCAGTCTTCATATCAGTTAAAGATGCCTGTCTTCATATCAGTAAAAGAGTGCCAGGCTTCGTATCAGGGAAAGATGCCTGTCTTCATATCAGTAAAAGAGTGCCAGGCTTCATATCAGGGAAAGATGCCTGTCTTCATATCAGTAAAAGAGTGCCAGTCTTCATATCAGGGAAAGATGCCTGTCTTCATATCAGGAAAAGAGTGCCAGTCTTCATATCAGGGAAAGATGCCTGTCTTCATATCAGTAAAAGAGTGCCAGTCTTCATATCAGGGAAAGATGCCTGTCTTCATATCAGGAAAAGAGTGCCAGTCTTCATATCAGGGAAAGATGCCTGTCTTCATATCAGTAAAAGAGTGCCAGTCTTCATATCAGGAAAAGATGCCAGTCTTCATATCAGGAAAAAAATGCCAGTCTTCATATCAGGAAAAAATGTCAGTCTTCATATCAGTAAAAGAGTGCCAGTCTTCATATCAGGGAAAGATGCCTGTCTTCATATCAGGAAAAGAGTGCCAGTCTTCATATCAGGGAAAGATGCCTGTCTTCATATCAGTAAAAGAGTGCCAGTCTTCATATCAGGGAAAGATGCCTGTCTTCATATCAGGAAAAGAGTGCCAGTCTTCATATCAGGGAAAGATGCCTGTCTTCATATCAGTAAAAGAGTGCCAGTCTTCATATCAGGGAAAGATGCCTGTCTTCATATCAGGAAAAGAGTGCCAGTCTTCATATCAGGGAAAGATGCCTGTCTTCATATCAGTAAAAGAGTGCCAGTCTTCATATCAGGGAAAGATGCCTGTCTTCATATCAGGAAAAGAGTGCCAGTCTTCATATCAGGGAAAGATGCCTGTCTTCATATCAGTAAAAGAGTGCCAGTCTTCATATCAGGGAAAGATGCCTGTCTTCATATCAGGAAAAGAGTGCCAGTCTTCATATCAGGGAAAGATGCCTGTCTTCATATCAGTAAAAGAGTGCCAGTCTTCATATCAGGGAAAGATGCCTGTCTTCATATCAGGAAAAGAGTGCCAGTCTTCATATCAGGGAAAGATGCCTGTCTTCATATCAGTAAAAGAGTGCCAGTCTTCATATCAGGGAAAGATGCCTGTCTTCATATCAGGAAAAGAGTGCCAGTCTTCATATCAGGGAAAGATGCCTGTCTTCATATCAGTAAAAGAGTGCCAGTCTTCATATCAGGGAAAGATGCCTGTCTTCATATCAGGAAAAGAGTGCCAGTCTTCATATCAGGGAAAGATGCCTGTCTTCATATCAGTAAAAGAGTGCCAGTCTTCATATCAGGGAAAGATGCCTGTCTTCATATCAGGAAAAGAGTGCCAGTCTTCATATCAGGGAAAGATGCCTGTCTTCATATCAGTAAAAGAGTGCCAGTCTTCATATCAGGGAAAGATGCCTGTCTTCATATCAGGAAAAGAGTGCCAGTCTTCATATCAGGGAAAGATGCCTGTCTTCATATCAGTAAAAGAGTGCCAGTCTTCATATCAGGGAAAGATGCCTGTCTTCATATCAGGAAAAGAGTGCCAGTCTTCATATCAGGGAAAGATGCCTGTCTTCATATCAGTAAAAGAGTGCCAGTCTTCATATCAGGGAAAGATGCCTGTCTTCATATCAGGAAAAGAGTGCCAGTCTTCATATCAGGGAAAGATGCCTGTCTTCATATCAGTAAAAGAGTGCCAGTCTTCATATCAGGGAAAGATGCCTGTCTTCATATCAGGAAAAGAGTGCCAGTCTTCATATCAGGGAAAGATGCCTGTCTTCATATCAGTAAAAGAGTGCCAGTCTTCATATCAGGGAAAGATGCCTGTCTTCATATCAGGAAAAGAGTGCCAGTCTTCATATCAGGGAAAGATGCCTGTCTTCATATCAGTAAAAGAGTGCCAGTCTTCATATCAGGGAAAGATGCCTGTCTTCATATCAGGAAAAGAGTGCCAGTCTTCATATCAGGGAAAGATGCCTGTCTTCATATCAGTAAAAGAGTGCCAGTCTTCATATCAGGGAAAGATGCCTGTCTTCATATCAGGAAAAGAGTGCCAGTCTTCATATCAGGGAAAGATGCCTGTCTTCATATCAGTAAAAGAGTGCCAGTCTTCATATCAGGGAAAGATGCCTGTCTTCATATCAGGAAAAGAGTGCCAGTCTTCATATCAGTTAAAGATGCCTGTCTTCATATCAGTAAAAGAGTGCCAGGCTTCGTATCAGGGAAAGATGCCTGTCTTCATATCAGGAAAAGAGTGCCAGTCTTCATATCAGGGAAAGATGCCTGTCTTCATATCAGTAAAAGAGTGCCAGTCTTCATATCAGGGAAAGATGCCTGTCTTCATATCAGGAAAAGAGTGCCAGTCTTCATATCAGGGAAAGATGCCTGTCTTCATATCAGTAAAAGAGTGCCAGTCTTCATATCAGGGAAAGATGCCTGTCTTCATATCAGGAAAAGAGTGGCAGTCTTCATATCAGTAAAAGATGCCAGGCTTCATATTAGAAAAAGAGTGCTAGTCTTCATATCAGGAAAAGGTGATTATCTTCATATCAGGAAAAGTGTGAGAGTCTTCATATTAGGAAAAGAGTGCCAGTTTTCATATCAGAAGAGTGCCAGTCTTCATATCAGTTAAAGATGCCTGTCTTCATATCAGTAAAAGAGTGCCAGGCTTCGTATCAGGGAAAGATGCCTGTCTTCATATCAGTAAAAGAGTGCCAGGCTTCATATCAGGGAAAGATGTCTGTCTTCATATCAGTAAAAGAGTGCCAGGCTTCATATTAGGAAAAGAGTTTAGCTTCATGATCAGTAAAAGAGTTCAGGCACACTATCAGGCGAGTAGTCGCTAGACCTTCACAGCTCAGAATAAAAGATGCTAGTCCTTCTAATCAGCAAAAGTGTAATTAATCTTGCATAGCAGGCAAAAGAGTGAGAGTTTCATATTAGGGGGCGGGGGCAATACAATATTTGCCAATTTTCGATATCAGAAGGAGTGCCAGTCTTCATGATCAGGCAAAAATTGTGACAATCTTCATTCAGGAAAAAAACTAGTCCAGTGCTTCCATACAGAAAAGTTCGCCTAGTTTCATATTCGAGGAACAAGTGCCAATCTTCCATATCAGGAAAAGATGCAGTCTTCATATCCGTGAGAGAGTGCCAGTCTTTAGGCATAAGAGTGCCCTCCTCTCAACTTTAATGCACACACTTTACAAATTAGGAATGGTTTCATGCATATACAATTAAATGAGGCACAACAGTTCCAAAATTTTCAAATTACAATTCAATTGAGTAGGGCAGCAAACTCGCCATCATTGAAACATATATCAAAGTCTAGTACTACCATTGAATTAAGAACAGAAATATGAACCACAGTAACAAATTAATTTAATGATATTTCAGACTTCTTTGGTCTTAATTCTACAATTTACTGAAAATATTTACACAAGTTTTAGGTCTTCTAACTGAATTGAAATATGAAATCAGTTAAGAGCTAATCAGTCCAGTTTAATTGGAGCGATGTTTGATCTGACTGCAAACTTTGTAGTTTTAAATTTATTTCCTGTTTCCTGTTAGCCAGCCTGTGACAATTCGTCCTATCATGCGTTGGCTGATGAAACCAATCACTAGGTTCTAGGTACGAGGTGTTACATTGCACATGATGGCTAGCTATTGAGGCGACACTAGCCATTCCCAAAGAATGTTGTGGAGTCCCATGATTTGAAAGGTTTGTATAATATAACATTCAAATGATATTAATCTACATTACTTTACTTACGATATTGAACTTTACTCTCATGACGTATCTCACTATAATCAATTAAAAATACCACTCATTATATCTATTACAGTTGTTCACCAATGAACCCTTACGCCACCATGACATTTTCACGTCATCAGCCATAGTGGGCTCTCGACAAATGAACATGTTACCAAAAATAAATATTTTAGTTTATAAATTATGGAGCTATTTGATATAATTTATTATGGAGAATATATCTGAAATGATATTACAGAAAAAAATTCAATTATGACCATTTTGTTTTTTCAACACCGTCCTGATTTCTTCCGGGCCAACACCTATTTTCTGTCCTACCCCATTACTATATATAGTAATATTAATATATAATATATATATCACTAATAATATATACTACCTATATATACGTATATACTATATAACTATTATATCATATTATACTATATATAGTCTATATGATTAATATTATGTTACGTAGTTAATAGTATTATTATATATATAGTAATCAGAGGCTTGGGTAATCAGCAGTACCATTTTGTCAAGTACAAGTACAATACAAGTACTCTAGAATTGTTCAAGTTTACAAGTACATAGTACTCTGTAGAATTTGTTCAGTACAACACGGTATCAAGTTCAATACAAGATATTTTATGAAACACTTGCACACTCCGCTCCCGCTAACATCGTTCATACTATTAATATATACATAATAATATACATATTAATACATACATATTAATATTATAGCCCTAACTATAATACTATAATATATATAATACTATGCTATACTATTATATATATATATATCCAAATACATTTATAATATTATTTGCCTCAATACCATTTAAATAATATATATCATAAAATATAACTATATATATAATACTATATATATATATATATATTATACGCATATATATATAGATTTTATACCCACCTTCTCTCCCAAGACTGGGGGTAAAGTGTCAACATGCACCACGGAAACAGAAAAGTAGTTAGAAGAATATGAAGCAAGTTCCCGAAAAGAAAGGCTCAGCCTTACCGTATCTCTTTATACCTACCTTTTAGTGGGAACTCGTCGCACGTTAGCCAAATCCACACCATAGAGCTATCAGGGACAGCGACGGACACTCACTGAGGCATCTCATCAATGTGGGGGTATGGCCTTGGCCCAGTTGGACTACAATCCATAACCCTCACAAACCCCCCATCACTCAGTGTACTCACACTTCTCTCGCCACTTGTCCAAACTGCATATGTGTGTGTGTGCCCAGGCCATCCTTACTGACTCAATCCACTTTTTCTTTGGTCTCCCAGCCGGCTCCGATTCCCACACACTTCTATACTTACATTACGATTAATCCAACCGACTATCGATCCAATCCTTTCCACATGACCAAACCATCTCAACGTATTATTCGTTTATTTTCTTTTTACCGCCTTCATTCACACAACTCTCTGATATGTTCATTCTCATTCTCATATTCATTATCAATTCATGTCAGCACGTAACACTCTCTAAGATTGGCTGCTCCATCTGAACAAAATTGTACTTTAGGATATATACCTCTTATCCAGACCATAGTCCTGCGCTACATACACATTAAGCACAGGTAAACAACCATACCCTCATTGTTAAAACCCTGGCGCACTCAAGACTTGAGTCCTTTTGCGTTCACCAAGAATTAAATTGCAGCCACCACAACTTACCTACGCTAACACCTCCGCCAGTCCATCCGTTCCCTTTTATCCATCACTATGATCCTCAGATTATTCAAACCTCAGAGCACTTTCTGTCCAGCTGCTCACGCTTCTAACATAACCACGCCGAGGACTGTTCTCGGTTCACAAAACCGCAAAACCTTATTCTAGTCTCGCTTATACTTTCAAAATTCCCCTTTTACAATCCAACCAAATCTTCCTCATACCAATCCTCTTCAAACTCTCTCTGATTCGCACCACAACAAGAACCCAAGCATCCTTCATACTGAAATAGTAGGAATCCCATTCACTATTCTTTCCTCTCCACTCATTCTAACACCATCCAATGCCACCCCACCCTTAATTCTTTCATAAACCCCATCACTTATTGTTGAAATACACAAGGAGACATAACACGTTGCGTGCCTCACTTCAGCATTAAATTAGCCAATCACCTTTCGACTCATCTATTTATTCTGTACACCACGCTTCAGCTTTGCGTCGCAATAAGCATACTTTGCATTCCAATATCATCACTAAACGATCTGCCATAGAGATTTCGCTATAATCGTATCATACGGCCTGTTTGCAAAATCTCATATCAAAACTAAATACAATTTATTCTTCTCCTACCTCATTTTCTCAAACATTTATCTCAATGTTAAAGATTTGATCCACAATTCCTCTACCCCATTCTAATACGCACCTTTGTTCTTCTCACAATCAGATCCTTCAAACAGCTCGAATCACATCTTTCGACCAAGAATACAGATAATATCTTCCCTACAAAAAAACCAATAAACTAATTCCCCTATAATACCTATCAGCGTTACCTTAACACACATATACCCCCTATTATCAGGTACTATTACTAGCCTCCTACAACTCTCTCGGAACTAGCCCCCATAAAATGTTTGTTACACAACTTCAAATCCAATCAATCCACATCCTTTTTAATATTCAATTATATATATATAATGATATATATAGTATAAAGATATTATATATCTACTATATTGGTACACAGATACACTACCTACATATATATACATGATCATATACCTTACGTAATACCTTACTTATATATTACATATATGCTTTATATAGATATATATATAATATAGATATCTATATATATATAGTTATTTACTATATATAATATAATAATAGTAACTAATATATATATATATACTATATTATATAATATATATATATCTATACGTATACCACGATCATATACATATATAGTTATACATATATAAATTAGTTAATAGTAATAATAATTTTATATATATATATACGTAATATATGTACGTAATCATCATATTCTACTCATATCCATATCGTATAAGAAATCCTACAATATTCCGTTTGATTGTCTAAAAATTAGAATACAACAGATAACTAAAAATGTCTTAAAATATATACTTGATATAACTACTATATAACTTAATATAATCTATACATATCGATGTTATACATATATATCTAATATAAGTTAACTAAATACCTTAAATCTATGTATAATAAATTATATTATATATATCACTTCTCAACCTTCATGATGTACTGTATGTATGTATGATCATGTAGGTTGGCATATAATAGCTTATATAATATACTATATAATATTACATATACGTATGTATATATATTATACATACTATATACTATATATATACTAGATACTCTACTATTATTACATATATAATATAATATATATATATTATATATATATTTATATTATACTATAGCTAATTACGTATATTATATATACTATAATATATATATTATATATATATCTATTATATATATATATATATATATAGTATTATAAGTTGTGAAACTTCTTGTATTTAATACATAGTATATACATACTATATAAATATTACTAATATATATATATATTATATATCTATATATTATATATATATAATATTATATATTTAATTATAATATATATATATATATATCTATTGTATCTCCATACATATATATTATATATATATATATACGTAATATATATATTAATTAATACTACGTATAAATATACATATATATATATTATATATATTATATACTTATATATATATATATTAATATCAATTATACTCATATATATTATATATAACTAAAATACTATATTAGCTATATAATATATTATATAATTTAATATATATATTATAATATAGTTATATATATATTTATGTATATACTATATTATACATATAATATATACTAGAACTATATATATGCTATCCTTATGTATATACACATATTATATAGTAGTATCTATATCTATTTATCTACTATATACTATATACTATATTATCATATAAATTAATAATATAATATATCTATACTATAATTAACTCTCGTTCTTCAAGTACGTATGAAAGTAGTCGATGCCAACGCTCCTATTTCGCGCATTAGCATCAATCTCCATACGCCAACGCGCGCGTATTCCGACGCTCTGCGTTGCTAATATACCTTTGTCCTCCTCTCATTGTCTAGTATTTCACGTAACATGTATCGTCCCGCTATGTATTGGTATATATATTATTGATTAATTTATATATTATAGATATATATTATATATAGTGTATATAATATATATAGTTAGATATAATAATAATATATCAGAGTAGATAGAAAGATTTGCTTATATACGCCTATCATATTATATATATATATTAATATACGTATAAATTCATATATCATATATATACTATTATAACTATATTTATAGGATCGCATAATACTATGCTATATACACCTAATTATACTCTACATTTTATCACTATATTTATAAGTAAATATATATCTATATATAATATAATTATATATACAACAATACTTCTCCACGTATACTAATATACTATCTAATAACGATGGATAATATAATATACTATATTATATATTTATATAGCATTCTTCTGCACCTCTGCAAGCATGTACGGTGTATCAATGGTTCACGGCCAAGACAAAGTTCACTGTGGAGAAAGTATATCATCCCACAACGGGGCTCTCTTATACCTCTTGCACTTAACGAGAACGAACTTTTCAAGCACTTTTCGTGTTCAAAAGATAACTGAACCAAATCCCGGCTTTTCCCTCATCCATGTTTCACGAACATGCTCGTGCGCCCTCGTGTGTTGCATAGAGGGGCAGTGCTATTTCCACTCCTGCTTCAATCTGGTGGATTAAATACGATGCCGGCGCCAGCGATGATCTCATTTCTCAAGTAGCTTATTCACGTCTACTCGTTGTCGGTTCAATGCAATTAGCTCCCCTACCGGGCACACGTGACCTGTGGTTTAAGAGTCCGCATTCCTGTCACTGACCCCCTATGCAAAAACTATTTTGAGCAAACCAACTGCCTACCTGGCACAGAAATGCGTCAGTTGCTATATGCCGACAAAACTCAACTCTGTATAATTTGTATGTTCCCACCTGATTCAAAGCGGAGCGACGAGCATGCTAGGATGAAGCTTCGCAGATGAGCACAATTATTTAAATCTCTCCGTATCTTGTTATTATTTAATGAATTCATGTAAAACTTTGTAATATCTGTATAAAAAGACTATCATTTTATAGAGCAGTAACCGTATAAAAGTTAACATGGAAAGTGACGTATTGTATTGCGTAGAATGTAATTAGCTCAGTTATAGACAAAGCAACAAAAAAAAAAAACAATAAAGAGAATTAACTACTTTTTACCTGTAAAATCGTGAAGAGTAATCACAATAGTTGATGTTTTCATTTAGGCAATACCTGCTGGAGAGCATCTATTTTTAGCCACTATAACGAGTAGCCTTCAAGTCTTAGCTAAAAAATAAAAATATAATCGTCAATATACCATCTGTATATGAGGGATGGCAGTTGTTTATATTGCAATGGCCGTGCCATCATGGATGACGTCTCCACAGACACACGGGCAACAGCTGTGATTGCGTTGCACCATGGAAATTACGAACTGACATCACATTTTTCAGATAACAAAGACACCCATCCGAAATGTGACAGCCACTGGACACCTTCTCGTCATTAACGTTGCCCCGGGGAGCTGTTTCTTTATCTATATGTGCTCACGAGACTAATATACTGATATAGTATGTGATTGATATAGATATATAACTTATAATATATACATACACTAATATTACTGCATATATTACTACACTCTCATATGCAATACTAAATATGATACTAAATATATATGGTATACGTTAATAATACGACTACTATATCTTATATATAATCCACTGATTACCTACGTATAAGGCTACTATAATTATATCCTCTTAATTGTCTGTCACTCACTTGTCCACTCGACACGCCTAATGTCCAATATCATGTTATTTAACTCTACACATTACTCGTCGTAATAGTGATAGAGAAACAATTAGTCGGATAACACCTAAGTGTATACATTATCGTCTTGTCTCACTTAATCAACCGACTTGAAAAGGTAAATAAATAACATTTTAGCACCCAATCACTCAACTCATCATGAAATTTCCAATAAAAGTAAATGAAATTTAACGGCACCATAGATTTAAATAAAAGCAATTACACTATACATAATAATAGATAATAATCATAATAATACATTAATATAATAATAAGAATACATATATAATAATAAAATATATAATATCAATTCAATAATAAATTTATAATAATAATAGAAATACAGCGATAAATAATAATAAAAGTAGGTAATATCTATGCATAAATTAATAAAATAAAGTAATAATATATAATATTAGCTAAAAAATATAAATTAATATAAAACATAATAATAAATTAATATAATAATAATAATAACTAATAATAATAATATACTTAACAATGGAAATAAAAAAGTAGTCACTGTTATTTTCAAACTTAAAAAATAATTTGTAATTATAAAAGTTTGTGTATATTTTAGAAATTTTAAGATAAAAAACAAAAAACAGAAAAAAACAAAAAAAACAATTGGAATCTGTTTCAAAGTATAACAGGCTCTTCTACTGGCAGAAAAACTAAATCTGTAATGCTCTGAATGATCTTCATTAATTATTTAAGACAACAACAAAATTGTTTTTACACCCAGCAGGAAAACTCAAAAGAAACAAATTTAATTTATACAATAATACACATTCCCTAATATTTGAACAAATCTAAAGTCAACTTTCTCAATTTAGCATCCTCACACAATCAACAAGGTATAAAATAAATCTCTCTGATAATAAACTAATAACTATATCATATATATTTATATATATATATATATATACATAATCTTAATCAATATACTAGCTATATATAATATTAAGGTATATAGTAATATTATATATAATACTAGTATATATGCGATTATACCTACACGATATATATCTAGTTTTCACAGGTCAGAGGATATGAAAATTGGATGGTGGGGTGATAGAACGATATATTATACGATATATAATAATATATATCTTATACTTTAATAATTAATATACTATATATTAGATATCATACTAGCTAGTATGAATATTATATATATATAATACTACTCTATACTATAATATTATACTACCGCTATATACTATATATAGTATATATATATTATAATTATTGATATAGTGTAGCTGGTGGTGTGTGTAAAATTCTCTTAATTTAAGTCTCTAATAATTATAGTTTAAGTTAATAGTACCTCTTCAATCTTAATACGTTTATATTTTATCATAAACCATAAGGTTCCAGAAGAACTCGATACATCATCCTTAATCAGAATGCTTGAACGGGTTTGGAAAGGGAACTATCGATGAGATGGAGAGGGAATTTGGTTGTTTCATCACTTAGAGTTCGGCTTTTGGGCCATCTATTTCTCCTTCGGCAAGGTTCTTCTAATAAATTAGCTTTTGATCCTTGTATGCAATAAACTGGATTTCTTTTCTTTTTTAAAATCATCCGCATTATTACTAAAGGCGTTCAGGAATTTTTTGATGATGGAGCTGGAAGGACATTAATTTTATCACACATTTTCTAAATAATTGTTTAACCTCAACATCTCCGTAGTATTATTAGCATATTATATATATTATATTAATATTAATATTATAAATAAATACTATAATTATATAATATATACCTATATGTTATATAATCTAATGTAATATATATATTGGTATATATATAAATTTTACATATTTAATATGATATAACGGCCATATTAATTATAAATGTTAATAATAATTATATAACTTTTATAAACTGTATATATTATAATTTACTAATAATTGATATATATATAGCTCTACCTATAAGTATTATAGTTTCATATATATTAACTACTATATATATATACATGGCCTACTATATTAATTATATATAGTCATATTATAGGTATATTATATATATTAGTATATATTATCATATCATATACTTATTATAATATATATATATATATATATATATATATAATATATTTATGTATACTTTATAAATAATTAATTACTATATATAATATAATATATATACTCCTCATATATATAACTATCACTATATAAGCTATAATTATATATAGATATATATATATATATAGAGAGATAGAGTATATGATAGACTAATATCGACGATAATAGAGGAGAGTAATTGGAGATATAAGAATGATAATTTAGTGATAGTGATAGTTTAGAGATGAGAGAGAGAAGAGGTTAGGCCTACGCCATATATATAATCGATTATACGTAAGACGTAAACTGGTTTTACGACAATACTAAATTTACGTATATGTATCCATATAGGTTAGGATAAGGCCTACGGCATCTAAGTAGTATAACTAGTAATTATTTAATAATATCATATATTAATTAATTATATATATATATATTATATTAATTTATATACTAATATAATAATATATGTATATTAATTATATTATATAAATTATATTATTTATATATATATATGATATATTAGATATATAATTTAAAATTACTATATATATTATAATAATATATATATATAATATAGCGTATATTAATATATAAATTAACTATTATAATGTTATATATATTAATATATTATAAGGTATATATATTTGAGGACTTTAATTACATATATAATTATGACCTATCAATTAGCAGTGCATATAATAAAATTTATTATGGACATAAGCTCCGCGTAAGACGTATCTAATTTATACTCATCAACTCACCACGGTCCTGTTCGGGTGAGAATTTGCTTACCGGTCGGATTACCAGTCATCACATTGATGGATCAAACTGAGTTAAGAAAGATCACAGTGTTATGTCTTCTTATATTGCCACCCTTTATTATATGAACAAAGCTACATAGATGAGCTTATAAACAAGTTGATCTTTCATATAAAGAAACATAATAAGTTATAGAAAATAATTGAGAGTTCTAATTTAGTATTACATGCATTGAATGATATTAATTACGGGAAAAAGATGTATAAAATAGTTTCAATATTTGTTATTATAATATACTATATATTACACGTTGTGGGAATCGCGCTAAGCTGGCACTTAAGATTTAAATGCTTCCTCGGCTCGCTCCATCTACAATATATGGGTTAACAAATTATATCCGACGCCAACCAAATCTCACTCTATAATATTTCAATATATGAGCAAAGGTATGATAAAGTGATTTGATTTAGAAGCTTTAATTATGAACCTACACATCTACAATATTGAGCAAGTGAAGACAGTCGTCTGAAACATGTTCTCAAAGCATCGTCAATTGTAGTAGTTAGATATTCCCAGCAGGATTTATATCTCGCTACACGAATTCAAGGTTGCCGATATCCCGGGGACATGACTTTAGAGAATGCATCTTTTATGTTTTTGTTATTGTAACGCAAGATTCCCTATCCGAATCCATGTGTCTCTCACACAAAAAATTTTTTATTTTTTGTTTATTGGCGTATTGTTAGGAAAATAATTATTTTTTTATCAATCAATATACATTTATATAATTTAATTATAAGGATCTAAACTTTGCAGTTAATATTCTTATTTTTTCGTGTTCGCCGAAAATCTCATTTTCTTTAGCTAACATGTCTTTTAATATCAAATTAAGTTTAATATCATTTTTAAATAAATGAATAAATAAATAAAATTTGGATTCGTATTATACAGCTAGTTATAGTATATATATTTAATTAATACTCTAATTAAATACTTAATAAATATATATTATAATTTATTTACATGTGAGGTATTATTTAATTGTTAGGAAGAATAATGTTTTGGAAATTAAATGATATTTTATTATAATACATATTTTTTAATAAAATGGTATTATTACTAACCATAAAAAGTGAAAGAATATGAAAAATAGCTATAATAAACTCAAATTATATATAGTTTAAAAGGATTATTCAAGCGTAAACCTGTCATAGATATATAACTTTGAAGTCTAAATATAACTATAACCAAAAGTTCATGACTTATATAAGTGAGTTGAGGTTTATCTTTCTTGTCCTTCTTGCTCAGATGCATTATATATGATCATATATTCCAAATACCGATATGATCATTCTTACAAATATGACTATTAGTCATTTAGCACTCTTATGCTAATTGGAACTGAGTGAAGACTGAAGATGAGGTATGATTTTGAGCACAATAGTAAATAGATTTAACAAACGTATGTATGGGATGAAATCCAACTAGCGCTGATATTATTGCTAGTCACAGATCTCGATTAATCAACTGGGCACACTGGAATTATCTAATTGTTCGCTCGGAGTCGATGCCGGTAGCTCGAGCCTGACAGTCAAACTCTCTCACGCCGGTAAAGTGTCATAACTAAAATAATTTTTTATGTAGCCAGAAACCATTAATATAATAACAGTTTATTTTTTCTAGGAGTGACGAGGCTCCGTTGACGGAGCCCAATAAAATTATTTTTGTTACAATATAATAAATAGGCCTCGTGTCGGAGCAAGAATCATGCAATTTTAAAATAGCGGAGCCGGTGCCGGAGCCGGCAAAACAAATCTTAACCGAACTATATAAGTCATGCATTGTGTATAAAAAACTGGCAACTATCATCACAATATTCTTATATCAAGTTGTAAAACATCCATACATTGTTACGGAGTAGAAAATACCAGACAATGCATTTTCATTCTAGTTTGCTGATCGAAAATATGTCGAGGTCTGCGAAAATACAACGCATTTATACATCTCTGTCTCACCTGCCCCTAACAAGGCTTTCTAGGCCTCTTTTTCCTCAAGGCTACGACCTGTACGCTATCATTAAACCTTCATTCTATGGATATATTTCCCCCACTTTTTATCTTACTCTTTCTCGAGAGCTCTCGTTGACTCTCTTTCCAGTAGAGATATTGATCCGTTTGGTGACGTCATCAATATTTCTTCTGCACTTGTGAATGAAATCACCCACGACCTCTGACGTCATTATAAGTGAGGAGGGAGCTCCATAATTCATTAGCTTAGGGCTAACTTGAGTGCTAGAAGAGTTAGATATATATTATAATATATATATATTATTAATAATATAATTAGTATATATATATATTAGTGTTAACGTATAATATATGATAATATATTTAATTATAACTATTTAATAAATAGTAATTATATAGATATATATATATATAGATATTATATTATATATATATATATATATATATTTATATATATTAATATATTATATTAACAAGGTAATACTTATGTTATATTAATATATTAATTATTATATATAATCTATTATTATTATATATACTTATTTATATTATATATTATTT
Organism: Trachelipus rathkii; assembly: GCA_015478945.1. NCBI lineage: Eukaryota > Metazoa > Arthropoda > Malacostraca > Isopoda > Trachelipodidae > Trachelipus > Trachelipus rathkii. The sequence continues at coordinate 1,056 of JABUQX010065899.1, read as the reverse complement.
ATATTGATATATTAACTATATCATAATATATTAATAATATATCTCCTAATTGACATAAAATAGATATATATATAAGTATTATATATTATATATATATTAAATATTATTATATAGTAAAATGAAAATAAATGATATCCTATTAGTATATAATATATTAATATATAATATATAATATTTAATAACTATATAATTGTTATAATACTTATAAGTAATTATTTAATCTATAGTAATATATATATCTATATATATATATAATATAATATATTTAATACTAATAATTAATATATAATATATTAATATCTAATATATATATATATATAATTACTAATATAATATATATAATAACATAAATTATATTATAGATATATATTATATCTAATTATATATATATTGATAATAATGCAGCTCATTATGAGATATTATGAAAAAGACAAATTATATGAATGAAATATACTAATAATTATTAAAAACATATAGTATAAAAAAAAAATGAGGTATTATAATATATATTAATATAATTATTTAATAATTATTAAATATATAATATATCCATATATATCAATATTTATTATTTATGTATTATATATATATACTTCAGATTTATAGTTATAATATATATATAACATATATAATTTATATATTATATATGATATACTATTAACATTTCTATTAATTATACTTCAATCATATTATTAATACTATACTATTAATACTAATATTATACTATATATGTTTATAATATTTATACGTAGATAAATCTTTATATATCTGCCGAGTGTGTGACACAGTTTTGTGTAAACCCAAATATTATTCACTTATTATTTAATTCATTCATTAACTTTTATATATATTTATAATGATATTTAATCTATTAATATTATTTATTAATTAATTTTAATTGATGTAAATTATAATTATCTATTATTTATTAATCTATTATTATTATTAATTTATTATATATTATTATATCTATTATTATTAATTATTATATATTATTATTATTGAATTATTATTATTTTTATATATTATTATTTATTTATTATTATTTGAAGAAGA